>CP054670.1:15028879-15158296 GCA_013348765.1 Carpinus viminea | reverse complement strand
AAAGGTGAAATATTGGTGAGAACGTCACTTAGAAGTGATGATTGGAGAAAGCCACAAAGATTTCGGAGCTTATTATATATCTATCATGTACCTTTATCTCTCTCTTGAGAGGATTTGTTATATGTAAAAAAGAAACTGGTGAATAAGTTGCCCATTTGTATTTGTATATTGTGTTTATGCATACAGAGTTTGTTAATGCATATGATATTAATGGGAAGGGTGTTTCTCTTGTTCATCATCAATGTTGCTTCAAAATAGTACTCGTCACAGGTCAATGACGATTTACACCTTTGAATACTTGTTTAAGCTAAAGTTTATCTTCTTCTTTTTTTAAAAAATATATAAATAATAATAATTTAAACCCGTCTCTATTTGATTATCATTCTTATTTGTGATTCAAAAAGTAAAAGATTCGACTCTTAGATATGGAGCCAAAATGTCCTTAATTTGTATTATAAAAGATTGGGATTCCTTATTATTATTATTATTATTATTCTACGATCATTACGAATATTGTTACAAACAAAAACGAAACCAACCGTTTGCTAGAAACACATACACATGTCCAGCAACAGCAACAACAACGTGCTACAGCCACGTACACAACTACGTGTCCAAAAACTTGATCGTGAGCTGTTGTCATTCCTGGTCCAATGTAGTCGGTAATTTTTTTCATTTAATTAATACATTAGTACTTCCCAAAAAGTGTGGGCTCAAATTCCACCTCAATGAATGAAACTAATATGTAAAATATTGATTTAAAATGTGAGGTGAATTAAAAAAAAAAATACTAATTTAATATCTTAACAAAACTAAAATTTAGTATTGTGAAAAGAAATCAACAATCAGAATTAGAATATATTTTCACCTCCTCAATGATTATGTTTAGTTAGAAGTTAGAATTTGTCACTAACTTTATATGCAAGTTATTTCCTTCTCTTTCTTTTTCCTTTTCTTTTTCAACTCGACAAAGAAAATTTTAGAACCATGAAAAGAAAGAAGTAATTAATCAAAATTAGAATATTCTATCACCTCCTCACACAATATGTTTACTTAGCTTACAAGTTAAAAATTAGAATTTATCACTAACTTCATATATAAGTTATTTCTTTCCTTTTCTTTTTCTTGTTAGAACTATGAAAGAATGAAGTAATTGATCAAAATTAAAATGCTCTAAAAAAGTGGAGCCGTTGGGAATGCTTTATAATCAAAATTACATTATTTGTCCCCAATAAATAAATGTACATTGATGGAGCAATTGAATTCCCTCGATCGGGCCAAACCAAACCAAACAGCAAAGAGCAGCTAGCCTTTCCTCCATTAATTCCAAGAAATAATAGTAATAATTATGACCAACCACTTCCATCTTCAAATCTATACTACTACTACTACTCGGATCCTCCATCATTCTTTCCTCCTACACTACACTCATCCATATATATATATATATATATATATATCATGGAGCACATCATCCAAGAGTGGCTACGAAGGAGATATTTTAATGATGCAGAGCTGTACGCAACGATGGTGGAGGAAGATGATGAGAATGTTGTTTGTAGGACGTGCCGGAAACCAATATAATTGGGTCCCGCTTTTAAATTGGCAGGTAGAGACATGTAATTTCACATATCATGTCTCAATAATGTACCCACAAATCACAAAGCCATTTTGCTACACTTCGGCCACCCATGGCATAATCCGCATGATCCCTTCATCTTCACAAAAGAAGTGAAAAATGATGGCAAGGAGGACGTTAACGTTGTTTGCTTTGGCTGTGAGAAGCCAGTATCTAGTGCCGAATACAAATGCTCTACCTTCCAATGCAATTTACTCCTCCACAAATCATGCCTTGAGCTGCCTCCCCAAGTACAACAACACCCATTCCACCACCCAAACCACACCCTTTCTCTTGTCGAGCCACAGAAAAAATATTGTAATGCTTGCGGTAAAAGCTGCAATGCATACCCCTTCTATCATTGTCTTGAGTGCGATGTCAATCTCGATTTCATGTGTGCAACCACCCACCCGCAAATTAATATAAATAGTGATGACTATCAACACACATTCATCTCTTTCTTTAACCAAATCCAATTCACTTGCCAAACTTGTGGCAAGGAAAGCAAGGAGTTTGCCTCAGAATGTAGCATTTGTCAACTCTTGATTCATACCAAATGTACTAAATTTTCACGCATCATTAGAATTACAAGTCATGATCACTCCTTCACTCTCACCTACTCTCTTCGTCAAGTCAAAAAGCACAACAATATATTTTGTAATCTCTGCTATTAAAAGGTGAAGACAGGATATGGAGCCTATTATTGTAAGGAATGCAGTTACGTGGCCCACTTGGCATGTGCATTTAAATATGAAGAAGAAGCTGAACATCTCAAGTGGTTGCCTCATGAACCCGTTTATTTAGAAACAAACGTTATGGAGGTTGAAGGTGCTGGGCTAATACAACATTTTAGCCATCAACATGATTTAATTCTTAGCAACAAGGAGCTCGTGAATGATAAGGTTTGTGATGGTTGTACAAGATTAATCTCCACCCCATTTTACAGTTGTATGCGATGCAATTTCCTTCTTCATAGTAGATGTGCTCAACTACAAAGAAACAAGCGATATCCACTTCATCAACACTTGCTCACCCTCTTTAGCGCATCGTCAGGATTTTCTCTTGGATCGTTCCTTTGTAAGGCTTGTCAACATCTCTGCAGTGGCTTTGTCTATATATGTGAAACGTGTTATTTCTACTTTGACCTTCAATGTTGTTCAATTCTGGAAACCCTGCAACATGAAGGTCACCAACACCCTCTCTCCCTTGCTGTTAATTCTAATAGAAGATGTTTTGTTTGTAATTTCACTTCTGATGACAAACCTTGTGTGCTTGTATGCACTTATTGTGATTTCGCCTTGGGTTTGAATGTGCAACTCTTCCGCTCGCAGCTAGGCACAATAATGACGATCATCTCCTCAAGCTCACTTACAGTGTTGAAGCTCGTTGTGAAGAATACTATTGTCTAATTTGCGAAAAAGAAAGAAATCCCAAACAATGGTTCTATTATTGTGCCGAATGCGACTTTCCTACTCATTCCCAATGCGTTTTAGGGAAATATCCATATATTAAGTTTAGAAGTACTTTCACATCTGGATATCACATGCATCACCCTCTCACTTTTGTCCCAAAGACTGAGTCATCTCCTCCATGTGGTGCTTGTGGTGAAACTTTCGATGGTTTGGCCTAGAATGCACTCGATGCAAATTCAATGTACACTGCTCTGATAAGTGTCTTTATAATATAATTGACACACTCTCCTCGACGTGATGATTAGAGAAAGTCAGCATTGGAGATTTCGGAGTTTACTAGCTATCATGGAAAAAAAATTTCTCTCTTGAGAGGTTTAGTTATATCTTTAATTAATTATCTAAGTCGATGAAAATAGAATTTGGTCAAGAAGTTGTCGAATATGTATTGTATATTGTGTTTACGCATATGAAGTTTGCTGATGCACGATATTAATGAATTAAACGATGTTTCTCTTAACAGGTCTAAGGGGATTGTGAATGTCGATTTACATCTTTGAATACTTGTGTTTAAGCTAAAGTTCTTTTTTTTTTTTCTTTTTTTAATTAATATTTAGAACTCCAGTCCCTATGCTATTCTCATTTCTGACATAACAGGATCTTTTTCTATATCATGCGATTCAAAAAAAAAAAAAAAAATCTGGACCGTTTTGCTCGAAACACATACACTTGTCCAGCAACAGCAACATGCTACAGCCACGTACACAGCTACGTGCCCAAGAACAACAACCTGGCAATTCTGCCTCATTAAACCAACACAAACACACCCACACAAAATGCCAGAGAGACGGAGAGAGAGAGAGATATCATGGCAGGAGGAGACGAGGCGTGGAGGAAAAATGCAGAAACCCACAAAATGAGTCCGGAGGATGTAAAAGCCGCGGGAGTAGAGGGCTCCAAAAGGCCTCCCGGTCACCACCCGGGCGGAGTGCTGCACCAGAGGCGCACTTTTCCTTACAGCTATACCACCATGGCTATTGGCGGCCTCCTTATCACTGCTGCCGTCGGATACTTCGTCTTATACGTCAAGAAAAAACCCGGAGCCACTGCCGGAGACGTCGGCAAGGTGGCCGTGGGAGCCGCCAAACCTGAGGACACTCGCCCAAGGAAGTAGAGCTAATGGCAGTGAGCGTACGCGTGGGGGTTTTGCTTGTAAAAATATGTTTATTTTGTGGACTCTTTTGCAGGCTTTTCTTTTTTCGGGTATGGAGATTGGAGATGGACAAAATGCCTACTTGTTCCATTCTCTGGATACGATCTGATTATATATATTTGAATTTGCTTACAATAGTTGCCACTTTTAGAATAATTTTCAAGTAAATCCCTTTGGGAACTATGATAGATTAATTGGTGTCAAAAGCTTCTAATTTTTATGTAGGATCTTTAAAAAAAATCCTCCCTTCACTGCACCGCCACCATTTTTTTTTTTTCTTTTTCAGATCTTTTTTAAAAAAAATCAACGAAATCAAACCCAATTCTGGACTTTTATCGGAGCCGATATCCACTCTTATTGAGAAAGATAAAGATGTTTTAGATTTCTACAAACAATTTTCTTATGGACCCTACTTGCCTGGCTCTTAGCCCAATATAATCCATCCCCACAATTAAAGATTAGCAATTCAAACCAGCAATTTCCTGGAGATTTGAATCGGAGAAGGAAAAAGCAGCCAAGTCGATCCACACCAAGACCTTACTATTGAAATTGTATCATCACACTTTCATCAATAGTTGACACACTTGCTGGAATCTATGCACTTGGCTATTGTTTGTAGTGGATGCTGAGATTGAATAGGGTAGCGGCAGCTCAACTCAATCCAATCTTTAGTTTTTGGTATCATGAATTAGATTATGCTCTTTGCCATCATCCTCCAAGACCTAAGATCAAACTCTGTCCACTACAACGGGGGAATGGAGGTTCAAGTTATATCATATTACAGATTGAATCCCTTGCGAGAGCTTTGTGATAATGGAGGATGTCTGTTGGAGTTGCCCGCTCCCCTCCTCTTTTTAGTTTTATTTTATGTTTAATGTAATGATTATCTTGCTCAGAATATATATACATACACACCACTCCACATTTTTATTCATCTAAATTTTATTCATTTCTAGACTGAAAATCAGTCCAAAGACCAACTCATACTATCTTCATGAACATAATGATAAAAGTTGAAATTACCCTAGCCCTAAATTCTATGAAACACAGTAACAAGATCACCTAAACATCCTCACGTATCATTCAAAATAAGTAAACAAAATAGGTTGCCGAGGTGTATTTCATTGTAAGCTTATTAATTGCTACCAAATGCTCCAGAACTTACCTTCCCGCGTTTCACTGCTTTGGACTTGTTTTCTGGTTAAAAGATTTTGCTTGCCAATCTTCTGGGATACACAGCAGGACTACCAAGAAAAAACAGCAAATATACAATGTCAATCGTACTAAAAATCTACACAAGAAGTCCGGCTACCAAGCCAAAAATAAAAATCTAGGAGAACCTTCTTTAAGAATTAAACAAATAAAAGCTACTGTAACAGCCAAGTCCTGCCTTCCTTCTCACAATTCAAAATTGAGCACAATGTTACATCTGAAAGGGATAATGGTACCTTAATTGTAAAGTTTACAAAGATAAAGTTTTTTTGCAGCCTTTTAAAGAAAATGACCATCGAACAAACCTGATCACACTTATTAGTCAATCTTCACTGATGAGTAGATGAGCCTTGTGAACCAAAAGCATGCGTAAAATCCGATGGTGCCAGTTAGAACAAAAAATGCATATGAGGCAATTAGCATGTATCCAAAGTAAAATATCGCTGAGACCAGCTTTGTGATTTCAAGCTTGGTGAAGAAGTAGAATGTTGCATAGAGGAAAAGGTACAGTGCGGAGGAGCCTGATGTAAGGTATGACCTCCACCACCACAGATAGTCCTCGCTGCACAGTTGGAAGTAGCAGAGCACGACAGTTATTTCGGAAGGCGCACGTGATAACGAGGATGATGAAGACCAAGAAGAGAAAACCGAAGATGTAGTAGAACTGATTCAGCCAGATGGAGGTAAGGATGAAGAAAAGTTCGATGAAAACTGCTCAAATGGGAGTATTCCTCCAATCAGAATCGAAAATGATGGGTTCATATACCAGGCCTGCTCAGGAATCTGCCTTGGGATTTTATTTGTTTTCACGGATCCTCGATTGCTGGTTTCCTGAACCCAACATAGCCACCTACAAACACAAGTGGAACTGAAATCCCAAACCATAAGAAGATCAGAGCAAACATAGTACCAAATGGCACAGCCCCAGATGATTTCTGTCCCCATATTAGAGCATTTAAGACAAAGAAAATGGCGGAGCGATCGCTGGGAACATTACTGCAGTCCTGAAAGCAGTCTTCCATTCTGTTCCTTTAAACATCTTGTATAAACGGGCAGAGCGTAACCAGCAAAAGGCCCATGAAGACCCAAAGCAAGAGCATGGCTGTCATGAGACCACCCCGGTTAGAAGGGAAAGGAAGCCAAGGATGGCAAAGATCATAGTTACCACTATCATCCCCAAAACTGAACACCAGTTCCAACATAGACACAAAGCAGGTCTGAATTATTTGGGGCCTGAAGACATCCCCATGCACGAGCTTCCATCCTGTCTCTTCTTGGCTTCTTCTTGGGTCTCAAGTTCATTGTACTTGGAGATGTCACGGTAAAGTGTTAGTAGCATTATCATTGCCACCATGCCCGATAGAAGAGAACAATCATCAAAGAATTGACAATTGAGAACCAGTGAATCTGGTCATCGCTCATTAGAAGATAGGCATCCCATCTAGATGCCCACTTCACATCACTCTCCTGAAAAGTAGAGATGAGAGAGAACATTATAAATAATGATAGCACCACAGTCATAAAAGGACCAAGTTCAACAGTACACATTAGTGCTCAGCTAATCAGAGACAATAAAATGATGATGATGACAATAAACGAAATTGAATGATCAATAGAAAATGTTAAAAGTAAGCTATAATTTGTAATAGGAGCTACCAGGAAATCAACATCATAAGTGAATATAATCTCTTTTTTCTCTTCAACCTCTTGAGGGGAGTTGGAATTAGCAACTGTGTGTTTTGTATGAGGATCACAAGTTATTAAACGAGTCTTCTCATCCCACTTCCCTTCATATTCATGTTTAACACTGTATTCATCCAGCAACCAAGTAACATCACCACCAGATACTACGGGATCCAAGAATCAGCGAGGTATTATTTAGTAAGAAAGAAGGGACCCAACAAAAAAAAATTACCTATATGGTTTAACCTCAAAACCCACAATTCTTGCAGAGTCGGTTTGCAAATCTCTATGAAACTTCACAGTAAATGCCAAATGGTTGTGGATAAAATACTTTTCACCCTTGGTCTGTTCACAATCATTTAAAGTAAGAAAAAGAAAAAACTTGCACATTCACAAGAAAATACCTTAATGCTAATAAATAAAGTATATACCCCAGCAAATTGGCCTTTAAGCCCAACAAAATAGCCAAGCTGATAAACAGTAGGAGATTCCTGATCCAGCCTTCGTGTGGGAAAAACCAGCGGAAGATTATCAAGGATCCTGTCACATGCATGGAAGATCCATTAACAGAATGCAACTTTAAAGCAGATCAAACAGACAAAGCAAATATATACTTGATATGAATTAATCCCATACATGTTGACCCGGTACTCATCATTGATCTTCTCTTTAAACTCCTTTGCCGATTTGGCATCAAGTGTAACCCGGTCAACAACATTGCACATTTGCGGTTCTCGCATTTTGAACTGCCACCAAAAAAAGATCAGTAAACTTAAAAAAGTCAATAAGCGTGGAATTATTAAGAAGTTTTAGCCTCACAAATATAATAAAACTCACCACATGGGGAGTTTTCAATGATCACCTCAAGTACTTCCCCAAGATTTTCTGCACTGTCCACTATCTTTTCAGGCCGAGGATAAGGAAGAGAATAATATGAGTAAGGAAGCTGAGTCTTTGTAGAAGTCAATTTGTTCACTTTCACTTTCAGAATATCACCCTGCATCCAGAGACCCCTCAGAAAAACTTATTCGTGATTATTATCAAATGATTTCTCACATGTTGGCACAAGAGAGAAACTCCAAGCACCATAGAGAGAGTCAGGCATTTGTACTTATTGAATAATGGCAAACATGATAGAACGAGTAATATAGTTTAGACAACATGAATTACAAAGCATGTATCAATGCAGGCATATATTTTCTAACGAATACCCATATCTTGGCAAATATAAAGAATCAAGAGCCCCACTCAAGAAAGTCATATAACATTATCAAGTCTGCCACAGTCCAAAATTTTACATATGACTAATGACCAATGCCATGGACCCAGTAGCATGGTTCAAAATATATGAACTTTTTTTATATAAGTAATTCGCCCAAGGTGAGGGGAAATATATCAACTTATGAGCACATCTTGCCATGGAGCCATCTTTAGCTTTCTAATATTCTAATTTTCTGGGACACTTGTCAATTTTATCTTTTCTTTAATTATTCCCATAGAATTTAATTACAAATTGAATAGGTGAATCCCAGGCCTTTCCCCCAAAATTACTCCCACTTCTCACAGTGATACATGTCACACAGCACGGGGAAAATAGTAGTTATGACAATAACAAGAAACAGCAAACAATAAGCTAAGGCAACTTTTTTTTTATTGAGGGTCAATTAAGAGAACTTACATAATGAAATAAAGCTAATATGATGAATTCAGAGCTTCATGTTATCTTCTATCACTTAGATATAGTGAGTAGATAGAAAGTAACTGTGATAGCTGGAAAGTTATGAGCCATAAAGATAAACTACTGGTTAACCTACACATGATAAGTTCATTGTACTTATTTGCCACAATTTTCACTTAAAAGCTATAAAGAATGTTAGAATGTCATAATTACTCAAATCTTTAAAGAAGTTCTTTTTTTAAGCACCTATTCAAAGAGCTCCAAAGTCTATCCTAAATTCTCTTGCATTCACAATAATCCACAGATCATCCTCTACCACCATCAGTAATCCCCTCAGTTATGCCAAGACCTCTAATTGAAAAATTCCGTCAAAGTTCTTACAACCTCAAACGCACTGAACTGGAAATGACAAACTACTTCCACAAAGTACGTGTTTGGTTGCCGAGGAAGAGATTTTCTCCTCTAAATCTCAAAACTCCTAAAATTTTGAGATCCGGTGATAGAATTACCTCATTCACCTGAGTCTAACACAGTTACAATAAAACTATCTCAATTGAGGCTTCATATGCTCACAATTCAACAAGATAATACAAACCTATGCTTTAAACTTCTACTTTCTTTCCATTTTTCCATTCCTCTGTTTTCTCAGCATCCAAACAAATCCACGACATTTCCCTCTCAGATCCGAGGTATGCATTCAGATCAATCACTTTACACGTACATATATGATATGCGTGTGTGTGTGTCTGTGTGAAAGAGAGAGGGAGAGAGAGGTGACCTTCTGGAAATCCTCGGGAGCGACGCCGGGGAGATAGAAGCAGTGGCCGCCATGGATCAGAACCAGAAGGAGCGCAGAGATCGCGAGTGTACGGCCGGCGACAGATCTCCGAAACGCCATGGCGTTTCGTTTCACAGAGAGAGAGGGAGAGAGGAAGAGAGATCTAAGATCGTCTTCGTAGTTGTTTTCAATGGCAATTAGGGAAGGAATGAGAATGGAGAGCTAGGAGGACGGACTAGATCTACTCTCCGGTATGGCTGGGTACGGTGACTTTAGGTTACGGTCTATTTCTGCCACGTCATCATTTAGAAAATGGATCGATATGGTTTTCTTCTCTATGCTCAAGGGATGAAAATGTTTCTTTTTTTTTTTTTTTTTTTGTAAACGATGAAAATGGTTCTTTAGTCGGTCATGACGTGTTTTAGGGGATTATATTTTTATTTTTTTAAGTGATTAATATAAAAAATTACTTAAAATGTATGATATTAACACGTATAATACAAATATAATAAATATATGTGAAGAGGATTATTATTTTATAGGCATTTACACTCAAGCAGCCGAAGGTTATTTTAATTAACCGAAATGCAAAGTTGGGCAAATAGTCAACCAACTTAAGCTACTTTAGCAAAAAATTTGATAAGTTTTTTTTTAGTTTTTAGTTTTTTTTTTCTTCGAATTTATAGGGATTTTTTGTCTTATTAATAAAATATATGGTTATTTCTATTTTTTTGTTGCCTTAAGGGAAATATTAACAATTTTTTAGTAATTTGGGGTACATTATCCCAATTAAAAGTTTGGATAAGATATTATCAATGATTCAATTAGATGGTAGCTTTTAAAATGTGAGCATATGGACTTTTCCCCCAAAAAAAAACAAAAAAAACAATAGCTAAGACAACAAGTAGGGTTGGATACCAAACCGAACAGATTAAAAATATGTTGACTTTTAACTAACTTGAAGGAGTCGACAACAAAATCAAAATTTCAACTCGAAATGACCTTTCCAACCTTTTAACTCGAGTTGAAATGACCTTTTTCGATATTTTGGACTAAGCTGAGCTTCAAATTTTTTAATATGGTTAAATGTGGTGGATTTAGAAAGAGACGTGAAAATGGATATAGTTAA
Source organism: Carpinus viminea (assembly GCA_013348765.1). NCBI lineage: Eukaryota > Viridiplantae > Streptophyta > Magnoliopsida > Fagales > Betulaceae > Carpinus > Carpinus viminea. The sequence goes on along the minus strand of CP054670.1, from coordinate 15,147,576 downwards.
CCACACAAATTTTTTAAAAAGAGAAATGCTTGGTCTTAATCTTTTGTCTAGTTATTGTCTATCTCTGTATAAGAGATGAACAAGTTTATCATTGAATATGTATGACCATATGTAGGTCTCGCATATTCAAATGGTGGATTTGCAAAAAATATGTGAAAAATATGAATGTACAACACTTCTCATTCTATAAATTAGGCTGCATGAATTTCCATAATTCAGCTTTAAATATGTGATTTTAAGCACATGAGAAACATATATTTTCTTATTAATGTTATTAAATATATATATGAGAAACGCATACTATTGAAAAAACATATGTTTCCCACGTGCCAAAAAAAAAAAAACACATCTCACTTCTTTAGAGGCCAAGTTATAAGAGTTCATGTAACTCAAATTCTAAATATATATATATATATATGTTCTATAGTAAATGTTAGAATTGGCTTGGTCCTAATTCTAATTCCCAAGCCAACCCAATTGTTTCAATATATGTTCTATAGTAAATGTTGTGAATTCGGCTTGGTCCTAGTTCTAATTCCCAAGCCAACCCAATTGTTTCGTTGCAAGTTTCATATCCACGACAGAGCATAAAGCCCAACTCAATATAAGGTGGCCTAAATTTTCTATATTTCAAATGAAATTAAAATATTTAAAAAAAAAAACAAGTGAAATGAAAATGAGTTATTCTATAACTAATATTTATTGAGTTGCATATCATAATGTATATAATAACACACCATTTAAATTTTTTAAATAACATCACAACATACTCATAATATTGCATCATGTAAGATGACAAAATAAAATTTAAATCATGAAACGATTTGAGTAGTTCAATCATTGGGATCACATCTAATAAGCAGATTCTATTTAGTCGAATCTTCCATCCCTTCTCTCTTGTGCAGACATGTCAAAAAAAAAAATGTCTAAGGATATAACCAGAATTTTAAATGAGAGGGGATAAAACTAAAATAATAATATTAAGGTAAAAAAATTAATTTCTTAAGGGTTGAACTCTAGAAAAAATAAAATTTAGAAGGATTTTTTATTTTTTATTAATAATAATAATAATTGGAGAGATTAGTGCCCTAAAGCCAAGGGTAATTCCACCATGCTCACCTCCGCTTCATATAAAATAAAAGAGGATCGTATTCGTTCATATTGTGGTCAAATTTTGACCTCGAGGCCCAACATTAGAAAGCCTCATTAGCTCCCAATCTGGTTTTTTATTTTATTGAAAAATGTTTGTGGTATTACAATTTTTATTATAATTTTATTTATAAACTTACGTGATAGTTTATTATTTATAAAAATGAGTGTCACATAAACTGTAATATGACAATCCACATTTAGTGGCAAACATGATAAATGTCACTTGAATTGGCTAGTCAATTTATAAATGTGTTACATGACAATCCAAATTTTAATAAATAAGAGCATTAGCAACAGATGTTTTATATGTTATTCACTTCCCTATATTTAGGATTTTTTTTTTTTTTACAAACAAAAAAAAACCACAAAAACACACCCACATCAAAAGCCCTATATTTAATGTACACCAAGTGGTATCTACTATTTACAATGTTCCATTAGGAAACACCATAGATTCCCAATGCTTTATTAAATTATAAACAAATCATTCTCTATCCTCTCTCCTTCACGTGTCCCCAACAATTCTCTCTCCTCTCTTAATTTCTCTATTAGGCATTGGAACCGGTTGCAATGATAAAAAGAAATAGTATTGAATTGATATAGGAACAAAAATTAATAATAATAATAATAATAAAGATAAGAGTAAAAAATAGTATTTAATTGATATAGGGAAAAATTATGAAATATATTGTGAAGTGTTTTTTTATAGGGAATAAAACTATTTTTAAAAAAAAAAAAGGCTAAAAAGTTGCTGCTAGTGCTCTAACGTGATAAGTGCCTATTAATTCATCAAGGTCTTATAATAAAATTTATAGTACCTCTAACAATGTGGATTAGGGGTGTTCAAGCAAGTTGGTTATACCCGCCAACCGATTATAACTGTAAACTGATAACCGCTAACCGACTAGAGCGGTTGTGGTTAACCGTTTTAGGAGATATGAAAATGCAATTATAATGGATAGCAGCCTTTATTTATATATAATAATATAAATATATATTAAATATTTAAATTAATAAACTATTAAATAAAACATCCAAAACGACACCCTTTTTGTATTAAATATATAAATTTGGGATTTGTCTTTTTAATTTTTTTCATTTGAATTTGGATTAATGGATTGGACTATGTTTTTTTGCTAGAATTTATTTGGCCAATTTTTTCATATTTTTGGAACATGAAAAAATAATAATTAAAGGCATTAAAGACCAAAAACACTTAAAAAGTAAAAAAGCCCTTAAAAAAAAAAACATGGTTATAACCACGCAGTTATTGGATTGAATAACCGCTAACTGTAGATTATAAAATAACCAATAACCGTCTAGATGGTTGCAGTTATTAAAAATTAATAACTGCCCAAATCGGTTGCGATTGCAGTTATAACCAATAGCCGATAATTATAACCGTTTGAACACCTTGATGTAGACAACATATGTTTAAAGTCAAATAAAATATGTAAGATCCAAAATTTTAATATTAATTTGTTGAATGAAAACTTCAGTTGAAAAGCCCAAACCCAAAGGAAGAAGCAGGTTGCTTGGGTCGAGCCCCTCGCAAAAGGACGTGATGGGCCACAACGTACAGAAAAAATAACAAATATTAGTCTCCTTTTTTTACTAAGCAAGAACTATTTTATTTTATTTTATTTTAAAAAAGTTCGTTTGGTTCGGTGTAAAATATTTTCTATTGAATAATATTTTCAGCTAAAATATGTATATATATATATTTAAATGGCTATTTTTATATTTGTTTGTTACTCTGAAAATGGTTCTAAAATTATTTTACTGGCTATCTTTGTATATTTGTTTGTTACTTTGAAAATGGTTCTAAAAATATAAAAATCATTTACAATTTAGCCCTTAAATGTTTAAAAGTGATAAAAGTAGTCAAACTATTAAAATGCAATAAAAGGTCTTATTTTTTTTATATTCTATAATTTATTCTTTTAACAAATAAAACAATAAAATAATTATAAAAAAACTAAACAATTTTTAAAATACAAAAACAATGGGCTAATAAATACAAAAAAAAAAAAAAATAAATAAATATTTGCCCATTTTTTTTTGTTGGGTTTTTACAATTATTTTAATATTTTATTTGTTAAAAGAATAGGTATTATAGGAATATAAAAATATAAGTTACCTTTTTATTGCATTTTGGTAGTTTGGGGAGCTACTTTATCACTTTTAAAATATTAGGAGGCTAAATTATAAATGACTGGTAGTTTGGGGGGCTTTTTTATATTTTTTTCCTTATTTTTACCGTTTGAATTTTTAGCATAAAAATCTTTAAATATTTATTATAAATAGTTGCAAGGAAGAGAGAGACGGCTAATAGGAATTGCAAAGAAAAAGAGTGTGAGAATAAAAAATCTTTAGTGGTGGGATTGAAATCCATTGTAATTGTTTACTCAAATTGCTTGCAATTTAAGTAAATAATTGTGAGAAACCCCATGGTCGGGCAGGTGTTCAAGCAGCTTGAGACCTACTTGAGCAGATAAGTCCCCCATAAGGAGTCCTGAAGAACGATGAAAAATAGTTTACGCATATAAGAAGTGTGTTTTACTTTATAGAGTGCTGCTGCCATTCGGTCATGGCAAAAAAGGGGGGTTTTTTGCCTTCCTATCATAAGTTGACACCTCATCTTTTTGAGAAAAACACATAAGTTTAATATGAAATCAAAACACCAAATCATCAACTCAACAACCACCTAACAGACCAGAAGCCACCACCCACCGTCACCCACCGCCATCTCCGGCGAACATACTCATTGCCCACCGCCATCTCCGCACTTTTCCCAGTAACCCAAAAAAACAGAGATAGATCCGGCCACTGGGGGTGGCCGCGATCCACCCCAACGGCCAGAGGAGAGAGATCCGGCCACCCCCCAGTGGCCATTTTTGTCTCCGGCGAACCCAAAAAATCCAAAGGAACCCAAAAAAAATCCGCCACCTAAAAATCGCTTTCTAATGCCTTCAAAAATCGATTCTAATGCCACAAAACTGGTTTCTAATACCTCAAAACTAAAACCTAAGAGGAAAATGAACCCTTTTGGGATTTTCTCATCCTAAAATCAAGAAAAACCAAGAAAGACTCGACCAGAGGCCGGGCGAGGGACGACGACAGGTGCCGAGACCCATGGCCAGAAAAAAACCTGGTCCGCAAGACCCAGAAAAAAAAAAAAACAAAGCGTGGGTCTCTGTCTGCGAGACCCACGGCCGGAAAAACAAGGAAAAAAAAAACACAATCTCAGACCCACGGCCGGCAAGATGGCGAGACCCCTTCATCTTTCTTCTTTATTCTTTCTTCTTTCTCTTTTCTTTCTTTTTAGTTGAAAATCTGGTGCTGCTGGGTGTAAGAATTTTTTTGTGCATTTTTCCTCATTAGATGAGGTGTCAGTTTATTAGTGGTGGGCAGAATACCCACCCTTTTTGCCTCATCCAAACTGAAGTTATTCTCTACTTTATAACTCGAAAAAGTTATTTTCCTTGGCAAATAGAAAAGATTTTCAAGTTGACCAATATTTTATGCCAAAACAAACAGGTCAACAATTTTTATTTTTATTTTCAAACTCAATCTATAAAACTAGTGTTTGCCTTTAAAACATGTGATTCTCGTATAAATTTTAATTTTTATATACATTTTTTATTTAAAAAAAATGTAATTTTCAGATTTTTTTGCTCTTAAGTAGTTAAATATAATATCAATTCAATAAATTAGATAGAAAGGAATTTCTTCCGAAAACTTAATAGCATCTTACTCCCCCCCGCCCCCTATAGTCATATCAACGGCGGTTTCATGTTCAACATAATGGAAACAAAAAATAAATAAATAATAATAATTGAACATAATGATACCATATTTGCTCGATCGGATGCCCATATTTTTTGTAAAACCAAACTTACTCGAAGTCAACTACTTAAAAATAATAATAAAAAAAATTAAAAAATTACAGTTAATCCATGCACTTTTCCATAAAACCTCCATAAGTATGCAACAGATCCTTTGAAGTAAATAACCCGGTTTAATTATCCTTATTTTATCTACCTGCCTCGTACACTGCCTTTTTTTTTATAAAAAAAAAAGATTTGGATTGGATAAAAATTAAATAATATGCCTCAAATCAGGTGAATCTTGACCTGAATTTAGAGTTTATTTGGATGTACATTCAAGATAAAAAAAAAAAAAAAAATGCGTTTAACACTCAAAAAGTATGTTTAAAGTAAAAAGTTGTTATTTGATTAAAAAAAAAAAATGAAAGAATTTTAAAGTCCAAAAGCTCAAAAATGGTCAAACACATTTTGATAAAAGCTTAAAAATAAAATTTTGCCAAAAAGTTTTTGACTTAAAAGTTATATTTTTCAAACACAATCTTAAACATGCTCTTAGTTTGCAAACAAAAACCCTAAACAAATCCAAGTTTAGCGGGCCAAACATATTTGTGGGTGGAATTTTGAGTTTGGATCCAAAATAAATCGACTTCCGAACAATAAAAGTCTCACATTGATTCCGTACTAAAGCAAGCAAGAGGGCTATCGAAACGGGGGCAATAGGTATCAAGATTCCAAAGAGAGAGGGAGCTATAGGGGGGGCAGATTTTTGATATGTAGGTGAGTAGTTAGTACAATCATGCCAAGCTTTTGGAGCATAAAACCTGGAGAGCACAAAACCAATTACCAAAAATGTGGAATTTATTCTAAAGAAGACACAAAGAGGTTGGTTGGGCATAAAGGGAGTCATTTGGTCCCCCAACATTGACCTTTTGCCAATGAAAAGCCCATCCACACACCCAACCATTATAGGATATTAGGATTGGGACCCTCCCCCCATCTTTCCATCATCATTAATTTATGACCCTTTTATTCCCACGCCTAATTTCACCACCAATCTCTCCTATGAAGCCCACACATGGTGATATCATTTGTCTAAGATGTGCCTTTTTGTGAAGCATTTTAAAATTTAAAATAAAAAACTATTTTGCTCGTTGGTAAAGCACCACTTTCCAACAGTTCATGTGCATGCCAATTCTCCTTCTATTTTATTTATTTATATTTTACATACTAAAATGTTGTTGTAGCGATTCAGGACAAATGTTAGGTGGATTTGCGTTATTATCTCAAAAGAATTAGTTAAATTGTAATTAGGGCTGCTAAAATCTCACTAATAAAACTCAATGTTATATAATAATGAATCAATGGAAAACTTCATACTCATGAACATGATTATAATTTACCTGCTCAATATGACAATGCATCGGTACGCCCACAAGGTTTTAGTAAAACTTTTTTTTTTTCTTCCTTTTTTTTTTTCAAAACAAAATGAGAAAAATATAGTTAACCCCTCGAACTATTATCGATTTTGTAATTATACCTTTAAACTTTTAAAAGTGACATTGAGACCCCACATATTACCATTGTGTGTCAAATTAGACATTTTTGCATTTTTTCCCCAAAATACCCTTGAAGTTATGAAGTTTTTAATAAATAAAAATTAAAAAAAAGGGCATACGAATAATTATTTGCAAAAAGAATATTAAGAGGGCTAATATGAGAAGGGTCACCCACTTTTTGGTTTTCTTAGTTCTTTTTTTAAATAATTTTAATTTTGTTCAAATTGTTATTTTTAAATAATTTAAGGTTATTTTGGAGAAAAAAAAATGCAAAAGTGTAAAATTTGACACTCAATGGTAGTATAATAGGCATTAATATCGCTTTTTAAAGTTTAGAGGTATAAATGCAAAAATAATGATAGTTCAAATGGCTAACGTGTATTTTTTTCCAAAATAAAATGATAACAAACAACCAAAAATACAAAACAATCACAAAACACGCCAAACTATTTTCACCATCACAACATAACATTTTTCAAACAATCTTTTTTTTTAAAATGCATTAAGAAATAGAGCAAAATACTTATAATTTTAGGAAATATTGGCAGCAGAAGTAGTTGACGGGACTATTATGAGACAGTTGTAATAGATAAAGGGATCGCTTGGCGTCTGAAGTCGAAAGGGACATTATTTGGTCTGAGAAACCAAGCATCCATAAAACGATGCGAGTAAAGGTCCCCTACTCCTACGTACCCCCACATCTTTAGTTTTGGGACCATGGGGCCAAATTAGTATTTTTTGCAAACCTACGTGTGTGTATATATATATATAAATACATAGATATTAAATTATTTGGTCATTTGGGGATGAAAAATTCATCATTGATGGGGCCATAATATAGAAAATAATTTTTTTTTTAAAAAATTTAGGGACGCCTAAAGACTCCTCGAATACTAATGTATAGGCTGTTCATAAAACACGTAATTTTCAAATGTATTTTTAATAAGCAATTAAGCCTAACTCTCATTTTCTTTTTTTTTTTTTTATTGGTTAATTGGGAATTGGGACAGGCGAATTCATGCTCGGGTATTGATTTGGTAAATTTATACAATGTGGTTTTGCGCTGTTTGTAAAAACATGTGACTTTGTTTGTTAACCTTTTTGTATTCTTTATTTTTCAAAACAAATATTAACAAATAATCTAAAACACAAAACATATATATATCACATCATAACATTCTTTTAAACCAAACATAAAAAATACCCTCTTAAACAAAAATTAGAAAAAGAAAGAAAAAGAAAGAATGAACAAACATATATAATTTGCATGGAGGAGGTCTTGGGAATGATGTCCTACATACAGCTTTTGCATTGCTGTTGAGTTGATCTTTTGCAAAGCCATCTTTTTCGTTTGTGGTCCTGACTTTATGAAGGCTATATTTCAACTATTAATTATAAAAAATTATATATATATATAATATATCCCACACAATATGATGTTATGTTTAATGATGGTTTTTGTGGTCCAACGTGGTATAATTGGATAAAAGAAGACATCAACCAACCATTATCATTAATTTTGGCCGATTGAGTTATGACTTTGAAGTAAAGTTCCTAGATTTCTCTTCTCTTTTTAATTTTTTTTTTTTTTCAACCCACCAAATCACCAAGAGTACTGAGTGAGATCTTCAACTTCCTTAATATGGAACCTATGTGGGCAAAGCAACTTTTTTGGCTTCTTTGCTTGTGTTAGAATATATTCTGATATATTTATATATATGATTGATTTATATTTCATAGTATTGGTCAATTTATTTGTTTTTTTTTTTTAATAAATCGATTTAAGCAATTACTTGTATATATTCAACTATAAATAGAGACATTTGTACCGCAAATAAAGCTAATAAGAGTATAACATAACTGTGTAATCCCGAGGGCAATTAAGAATGAAAGATTTTGAGTATAGTTTGACATTTTGGTTATTTATTTATATATTTTTTTGGTTTCCTTTTTCCCATTTATTTTCTTCTGTTGCAACAGGGACATAAATTAGCATTTAGCAGAGAGATAGAGATAGAGAGAGAGAACAACATACTTTTACACATAAAAATGTGAAATCATAAATTCATGCAGTAGAAAATACGTTGACATTCCTTTGACCATATTTGTTCAAGTTTGCTTTTTAATTTGAAGGAAGATTTTTAGAGATATATATTTTTTTAACTTATATATGTCCAATAATGCCTTATTAATGGTAGACGTATTCAAAATATATATCAACCATAAAGAAGAAAAATATATCGAGAAGTAGACTTTAATTGACCTGTCTAACTTGGCAATCTTCGATAAAAAAAAAAAATTAAAAAATTAAAAAAAGAAAGAAAGAAAGAAAGAGTACATCATTAGAGTTCTTTTCATGTAATAAATCTCTTGAAAATAGCATTCCCTAGACCTACTTGTTATAAACACAGATTAAGGGAGCATGGGTGATATTGGAAATTTTGCTATATATATATATATATATATATATGATAAGTGAATAATGATGAGCATGCTAACTGTAAATAGACATTACTACATGTTTATTTGATGTACTTCAGAAGTTAATAGGGAACTTTGAAAATAATTATGTGCTTTGTTTGAGTGTGTTTTGTTTTGTTTGAAGAAAAAAATGTTTTTATCATTTATATAACATAAAAGTGAAAGCTGTTTTTTATGTTTTTAGAAATGTTTTGTATTTAAATTATTTGTCAATATTTTTATTTTGTAAAGAAAAAACAAAAAACAAAAATTTTAATAGAGAGCTTATATGTTGGAAATTTACATCAAAGACAATTGAATCCCACTTGTCTTTAAGAGATAGTTTAATCGGCTACAAACGACGTCTCATGAAGCAAATACCATTAATTCAAATCATCTTGTATAAATTAAATTGGAATTTTTTGATATAAATGTGAGATGATTGAGACAATTTCAACACCAAAAGGAGAGCAAAGAGCATCCCCATGTGAACATCTCATTCATTACATCCATCAACCGTATGTATTATTTATCACTAAAATTGGCAATGATGCATTCATTATGTCTTATGATTTTTTAACAATAATAATGTTACATTTAGGCACATGAAAATATATATATATCTTATCTAACTTTTGGACATCATATTTTAGGATGCAAAATTGAAGATCGAAATTGGCCGCAGTTCTGTCAATTTAGAGCCCCTAATGACAAAGAGTCTTAATGGAGTACATGTGTTTGAGTAGGTGTCCAAACAACTTGAAATGTGTGATATATAGAGAAAAATATAAAAAAGTTCTTCAAATTAATAACTATTTTTTAAAGAGCCCCACAATATTCAAAATGTGTTAAAGTAGCTCATTAAACTATCAAAGTGTGTCAAAAAAGCCCAATTTATTTTTTAACTTCTATAATATACTTATTCTTTTAAAAACTAAAATAAAAAATGTTATTAAAAACTTACTTTTTTTAAAAAAAAAAAAAAAAAAGAGAAAAAAGAAAAAAAAAATTGCATATCCATTGACTAAATTGTTTTTATGTTTAAGAAATAGTTTAGTTTATTTTTTATTTTAGTTTGTAAAAGAATAAGTGTATTATAAAAATATTAAAACAAACGTGGTATACACTTTGATTGTTTGATGGATTACTTTATTACATTTTGAATATTGTAAAGTTCTATCGTAAATAATTAATAGTTTGAGGAGCTTTTTTATATATATTTTTAATATATATATATATATAAAAGTTGAAGCTTTTTAAATTTGCAATTTGTTGTAAGCGTTAAGCCACATCAACCGAACATGATACTTTCTAGTTTAAATAAACTATAAAATATTTAATTAATTATAATAACAAATTTTGTTTATTTTATTTTTATTTTTTAAAAAAATAAAAATATCCTACCACTTTAATCAACTGAATATTATCTGATTCCGAACGGAGGGGAGGGTCTAATTCTGACATTGACCAAGTCTACCTCACAAAGAACTTCTTTCAATCAAGTGCCTAGTCTTTGTAGTCTACCCATAGATTCCAATACAAGTCGCTCCCGGCATTTACAGAAGTAGGGCTTGAAAGTCAAGCTCGTTTGACTAGTCACTGCATCAGGCTCTAACTTGTTTAAAAGATTAATGGTATATGCACTTGTTTGGTAAACGATATTGATTTAGTTTTAATTCTGTATAAAAAATGTAAGAATATTTTTTTAAAAAAAATATTTGATACAGAAAAATAAAATTTTTTTGTTTTTGTAGTAATTTTTTTTATTTAAATAATAATAAAAAATAAATAATGTGATATTAAAAATAAAAAAAATGTTGAAAAAATGAAATTATTAATTTTGGACCCCTCAAACAGTGCATAAACAAGTTTGAGGACAAACCTTTTAACAAACACAACCTATATATGTATGATAGACCTAATTCAAGACAAAGGATGTGTAATTAATGCATTTTCATCGCTGTAATTTATTTATTCATTTGGCTTTTTTAGTTTTTAACTTATCATATACATTAGTTAGGATTTTTTTACGGTATATGTTATATATTATTTTTTTAATTATAAATTCACCAGTCATTTTTTTTTCTAAGTTATCTCCGGCAAGGAGTGGCTGTTGAGGGTGGCCAACCACCTTAATGGGTGATCTAGCTGCTCTTTACTTTAAGTTTTATTTTTAAAATTACGTGGCAAGATCCAGACGGTTTAAAATCTTAGGAATTGGGAAGACTCAATCTTAGACTTTGTATCGATTAGAACAAAAAAAAAAAAAAACAGAAGAAAGAAAGAAAGAAAGGAAAATAAATGTTAGGCAGTCCATTATTAATAACTATATATTGCATATTATTACCATGTACTTCCATCTTCTTGGACAAAGTAATAAATGTGAGGCAGTCCATTATAAAGGGTAGTGCGCCCATTGAAAGCAGGTCACAAATGAATGACAAAATTACAAATGGGAGCAGCTCTCTGAACTCCATTTAAACGCTGCGCATTATTACTCTGCCTTATTAAATAACCAGCTACTCCCCCGGTCAATGTTTGAATTAGGATTTTTTAATTTTATTTAAATCAAAAAATATCTATCTAGTTATAATATAAAATATTTTTATCTTTTTAAAAAATAAAAAGATAAAAAATACACATTTATTATAACTAACAGAATATTATCAAGTTTAAATGAATTGAAGATGATCATGTTCCTCAAATGTTACTGTTGATGATCAATCAAAATGATTGTAAATTTGGGTAAAAATATGATTAGTATTAGACTAATTATTTTAATTAAAAAAAAATCGTAAGCTGTTGCAATACTCATCAAATTTGGCAAGTGCTTTAAAAAAATAAATATTATAATAAGACATGGATGTGAATTTAGAATAGGAAAAGAAAAATTATATTTATTACTTAGGTTTTTATCTGATTTTTAATTTCAAGAATAAAGTTAACAGGTTGTTCTATCTCTTTACGGTCAAAATTAATAATTTGTCATTTGCTATATGTGTTTTATGGGAAATGCTAAAGGTCAAACTATTTTATTTAACAAATGTTCAATTTTTGATTTCTTTTGTAATTTTTAAAAAATAAAATAAAAAAATGTTTGAAGCAATAATATCTATTTTTTGTCTTTTATTTTTGGGTATTCTTAAAAAATTAAAAAAATTGCATTATTATGAAGAAAAATACATAAAAAAAAAAGAATGACCAAAATATATATTATTACTTCAGCCATTTTTTTTTACCTTTTATTTTGTTTTTTTAATTACAAAAGAAAGAAAAAGTTTGACATTTGTTGGGCAAAATAGTTGGGTTTCTGTCATTCCTCGTGTTTTATTGGACACGTCAACATCCATATCAATGCTCCAACCCAATGCAATGCAACACCAACGGAACCAGTGTCTTTTGTTATTGTAGGTTTGTTCTTTATGTTCTCAAATTTTGTGTGTGTGTGTGTGTGTTTTTTTTTTTTTTTTTTTTAATTTTATTATAAATGACTTAACATTTGTTGATGTTGGAATGCATTGAGTGTTTATGATGTCTCAAATGACCAATTGAGACTTGTGGCACATGATAAACGGTTAGCTTTGACGGTAAAAATAACAAAGTAACCTATTTAAAATTGGGCAAAACCTAAAACTATATACTTGAAATTAAAATGTGTTTGCCAAAGGACTAAAAAAAAAAATCGATACTATTTATCTCAACAATCTAAGAGGTAATTCAATTTGGTTGGGACCAATCCTTATAAAAGATATTACTAGTTTGAATCCCCTTATTAGTGTGGACATAAAAAAATCTCAATATTTTTACTTTTTACATCACATTAATAACTTTATTATTATTCAAATAAAAATTATTATAAACCATTTTTTGTATATATATAAAACATTTTTCAAGTTCTTTGGGCAAACACACCCTTAAAGACTACGAGCTTATTTGGGATTGTGTTTAAAAATTAGAGATTTTAAGTCAAAAAAAATTCAAAAGCTTCATCTTTAAATTTTTGTTAAAAGTTTTTTTTTTGATCATTTTTAAGTTTTTTAAATCTTTAAAGTACTTTTATTTTTTTTATTAAATGATTACTTTTTTGTTTAGGCTCAAACTCAATTCTAGACAAGTCCTAAATTTAACTGGATATGATTTTCTTTTGGGTAAAAATATAGTAAGTGTTTTGAAAAAGAAATAATATTTAAATAAAATAATAAAAGTAAACGGTTAAGATTGAGAATAAGACATAAATTAATGCTTTAAAAAAAATAAATAACTAAAATTATTAAAAAAAAAAGGATTTTTTTTAAAAAAAGTTAAAATGAAAAAAAAAAAATTTAAAATGATGAGCGAAAGTGAATGTGGTTGCTTGCGTCAAAAACTAGAGGGTCAAAAGATACAAGAACCCCTACTAGTCTACTCTACTACACATGGTAGATCCTCTATGTATTGGAGAAACAAGTACCGAGGAAGAAATAATGCTCGTTCAAAAGTTAAGGCCGCCAACCATATCCAATAATATCATCTATTTTAGCTATTTAATATAATATTTGTAATTAATTTTTTAATCCTACTTTTTCTGTTTTAAAAATATTGTTTTAATGTATTTTATTAGAGAGAGAAAAAAAAAAAAAACTCTTAAAAGATCTGCTGATTAGCAAAATGGCTTATAAATAACTAAATTAACTATTATGAATTTATTCATCCAAAATTAAAAAAAAAAAAGCTATTAAGAATTTATTAGAGATGCTCTGAGCACCATCTAAATTAAAAGATTTATGGTTGATATGCGTCCAAAATGTATCTAAAAACATGTTGCATTAAAAATGAGTAATATTATTTAATAAATTGTTATATCATTATCATATAATTTGAAGATGTGACAGTAAAAATTAATACTTAAAAAAAAAACTAATTTTAGCTGTTATGTCATTTCAATTATATAATAATTATATAGTAGTCTATTAGAAAATATTTTTTATATTAAAAATATGAAAATCACATACATTTTTAAATACATGTCTAATTTTAAGGAAAGCTTTGTTAGCAATATATATATACACATGTCCAAAAAAAGTAATTTAATGTTTAAAAATATATTTAAGAAAGCAGATATCATTACTAATTTTTTTTTTTCTTTCTGTGTAGACATATAAAATTATATATATAATTATAGGATTTTAATTAAATACTCAAGTGTTTAGATAGGATTTGGCGTGGGAAATAAATTGGGGTGGGAAATTAGTTTGTAGGTTGTCAAGAGGTGCAAGTTGGAGATGAAAAAAGTGTGGGGTTGCTTAGAATGAAACCAATCCCTATATGGATTTGGAGGCAGATAAATAGGTTGTCGCAACGTTCTTGGTAAGAGTATATTTCTTGTTTTGTTCAAAGCTCCAAAGAAAGGGACGCGTCCTTTGTAATTACTTATTAAAACTGAAATTCACAGGGCATCATTTCAGCCACATGATTTGTCAGCAAAAAAACCCATGTATATTCAATCCTCCATTATGATGAAACCAAAATTCTCAGGGCTTTGTGGTCCAAAATGTGAGTAGCCGAGGAGAGAATGAGAGATCAAATGGTCCTGGATGAACTTGAAATGGCAGGCATGAAAATACAGGGGAGAGCTGGGGGCAAAAGGTGAGAGAAGAGAGGGTGGCGTGCTTTAGCGGCAGAGAAAAAGCTCCTTTTAAGAGCGACTCTGACTCTGACTCTGAGCCACCCTGTGGAGCACAGTCCCCTACTTCCTATACACAAACCTCACTACACCACACTACGCATACACAAGCCCTGTTTTTCCATTTCCATTTTCCTTTTTTGTGTTTGTGTTACTTTTGTTGGTTGCCTTTGTTGCTTGGGTCTTTGGCCTTCTGCAAGATTCAGGGCTAGGAGAGACAACTGTGTCGGAGGCTTAGAGGAGGGTCGAAGGGGACATTGAGATTTGCGCCAAAGAGAGAGAAGATCTTGAGCGGATCAGGATGATTTAAAGCAAAGGCGGCGAGAATTTATGAGCTTTTTAGAGAGAGAGAGAAAGAGGTACTCTGTTCCAGCTATTTCTCTCTCTGACGCCAATTAATCTCTCTCTCTTACTCTCTCTTTACCAGCGCTTTATTATTATTATTATTTTTCTCTCTGACGCCATTTTCTTCCTGTGTGTTCTGTAAACCATTTCTCTATAGGGGTTTTCGTGCTCGAAGTTTCTCTCTCGTTTTCTCTCTCTACAAGCTTCATCTACGTCATCATAGAGCCTCGGAGTCAATGGGTAAAGCTCCAAGATCGAGGCGGGTGTATAATGGGAGAGTCTGTCTCGGTCCGGTGTTTGTCACGGTCTAGTGGAAAGTGAGGAGTTCTTAGGTAGAGTAAGTAGCGGAAGCACGCCATTTCTGGACTGGGTTTTTGGTTTCTTCATCTGGGGTTTTCACAGAATCCGCCATTTTTGAGAGAGGAAGTTGGGAGTTGGGTGTGGGCAGCTTCGCTGGAAACAGAGAGGTTGGTTTTTGTGTGATTTGGGCACTTCCGCGAGGTATTTTGAGGTGAGCAAAATGAAGTTTATGAAATTGGGTTCGAAGCCTGATGCATTTCAAGCGGAAGGGAAAGCTGTCAGGTGAGAGAGTCTTTTCCTTTATTTGTTTTACTTTCATAATATATATTTTTTAATATTATAATCCATATATATGTTTTTTTTGTTTTTTGTTTTGGTTCTGTTTTCTGTTCATATTTAAACGCGAATAGTAATATATTTAAGCATAGCTTTTGTTCCTGAATTTAAGTTTTTGTTTGTTTGTTTGTAGGATTTGTATATTTGATTGTGTTTCTTATGCTCTGGCAGGTTTTAGCGAAAGCCTACACTTTGTTTAATTTTGAGATTTATATGTGATACTGTTAGGTGGACATTTCTTATCTTGGTTACAAATTCTCAAATTATTTATGCCTTTCTAAACGGGCAAAAAGGTCAATACCCTTTTGAAATTTATTTCAGCGAATAAAAGTTGTAGGCAAAACAGAAAAAGGGATTTTTTTTGTTGAAGAATAGAGAAGGAAGAAAGGGGGGTGGGGGTGGTGTTATCTAAGGCCATTCAGGAGGTGGTCCAGCCATCTAACTGTCATCTTTTAAAGAATTCGTGGTCCTGATATGGTAAACACATTTGGGGTACCCAAGTCCTTTAATCATCAATTTGCCAAGTTCTTTCTCTATACAATGACATTAATTCCACGAAACCATTTATGGTTTCCACTTCCAAAAAGTTATAAATGCATCTTACATGCAGATTTGGATATATTATAGAATGTGTCAAACGGGTCAAAGGAAAAGTTGACCAGTGGATGGATGGTTTGACTGTCACTAATCCAGCCCTGTTGCTGCAAGAGCATACCTGATTTGAAATATCATATTCTTGCATGTGCACTTTGTCTAGTTGCATAATGAGATATCGGGTGTAAAAAACAGGGCTGCGTTGGTGGTTAATTCCTTTAATTAGGTGAGCACATGTTATGATGCAAGTTGCATGTTTCATTGACTCTATTGGTGTGTTAACTGTGGGCAATTTCTCTTGTAACTGAGGGCAAGTTCTACATATAGAAACAGAGCTTTCTATTGCTGCAAGAGCATACCTGATTATGAAATATCATATTCTTGCATGTGCAGTTTGTCTAGTTGCATAATGAGATATCAGGTGTAACAACACAGCTGCATTGGTGGTTAATTCCTTTAATTATGTGAGCACATGTTATGAAGCAAGTTGCATGTTTCTTTGACTCTATTGGTGTGTTAACTGCGTGTAATTTCTATTGTAACTGAGGGCAAGTTCTACATATAGAAACAGAGCTTTGCAGAGGGTGATGCAGTTATAGATAATTATAAATTTGTAGTGTTCCTGTGCTGATAAAATGAAGTTTCAGACCCTTTGATTCCTATCATACGCAAATGCTGAGAGATACATATGTCATCTGGTCCAGTGTGGTCTGTCTTTTTTTGTTTTTGTTTTTACATTTGTACACGAGGGAAAGTGGGGAGGGGGATTCGAACTGGTGATCTACGCTTCATGAGGTGTAGTGCCCAGCCGATTAGGATTAGGTTTGTGTCTTGGACGCTAATTTTGGTTCAGATTTTGGATTTTGGACGCTGGAGAGTTTTTCTTGACATTCGTGTGTGAACTCAAGATAAACCTGTTCAACTATTCAAGCATCGAGCATAATATTCTTATTTTATTTTTATTTTTTCCTGAGTGCAGTATGTCATCTGGAACTTAGAAAGTAGCTCTTATGTTACCTTAGCTGCGGGGGCTTGTTATTTGGATTAGGGAGTTTTGGTACTCAACATCCATCTTTTCTAGGATAAGTTAGATTATCATACATGCAGCAACTGACATTCATTTCACTTTTAAGTTATGCTTTTTAAGAGTTAGAAGTGGTGGAAAATTGAGCTGCACTGTGACTGTAACTGTTAACTCTTTAGATCAAAGCTATCAAATTTTGGTGTGAGAGCTTGGTGAAGTCTTCTAATCAATGTTGCTCCCAGCCATTCTGGTGCTGGTGCCTTATATATTAGGCTTGTTTTTGGGATTGAGGTTGGTTCTATGTTCTTTGGATATAGAAAACATTTATATGGAGAATGTGTTGTATTACTGTAACGAAGAGTTCGATAACAAGTTTGTAGTTTTTGAGAATGGATGAAAAGAGCTTAGTAAATATTCATATGACTTGTTGGCACCAGTTGTTGAGGTCCATTAAATGAGTCTGAATTGTGGAAAAGACTTGAAATCTGTCTATGCTGCTGAGAGGCAAGATTATTTATCATGTTTACCGTTGCAACCCATAACTTTGATTATTGTTGGGTTTACTTGGGTGTTTCAAATGTCTGATCTATTGTTGGTTTATGAAATGATGATGACTTGTCTCTCTGCACACAATTCACTTTCCATGAGATGGTCATATGCATATAGATTTTCTATAGTACGTTCAACTTTATAGTGACCTCATTATTGGCTTAACATATCGTGTCTTACTCATGCAGATATGTGTCATCTGAATTGGCAACGGATGTCATCATCAATGTTGGTGAAGTGAAGTTTTACCTTCACAAGGTATGATACCCTTATGGTTTCCCATCAAGTGAGTTGAATTTTTACATTATTTGGACTGTTTGAATTCTTACGTTGTCTTATCATATGGATTGGTCATGCTTTCAAGCTTTGATGACCACCCATAATAATATGCAACACTATTGAGATTTACATGTACTAATATTCGAACTGTTCTGAGATAAGTGCTAATGCTCCTTCATGCATACAAGCATGTGAAGAAAGTGGAAAGTGGAACTAGTCCAACTCCAACCTGATATTAGAAGATGTGTATATGGATGGCTCTGTTTCTCTGTTTTACTCTTTCACAAACATGTTACTTCTCTTTTTTGAAAAAAAAGAAAAGTAGATTAATAAATAAATCATTTGCAAGGCTGAGGTTGTTAAGGGCCCATGCAAGATCGGCAATTAAAGCATCTATTTCCTACCTCGCTCTGGAATATATCACAATTGTTGACTTGTAAAAAAAAAAAAGAACATATGACCATTATAGAGAAAGTAGAAACACACCAAAACATCTTTTTATGTATTCCTTTTAGGATCTATTTTATGTTGTGTTTTTAGATGGGGATAAAACATTTTTTTAGTTCAAAATTTATACCAAATGGATAATATCAGACATATTGCAAAACTAATAGAGCAACGAACATCAATCTTAAAGAGGCCAGTGGTAGAGTTATACTTCTGTCAAGACCGTGGATCTTAAGTTTCAAACTTCAGATTTTATATTGTTGTCTTGGTTGGTTGAGTTTGCTTTCTTGTACCATACAAAAAATAGCCATGCGTTGTACCAAGAAAGGTGATGACGCTGTTTCTTGGACAATCTTTGGTGTTGTAGGCTTTCTGTTCTTAGGTGACTAACAAATAGTTATTGTTTCCTTCTGTAGACACTATGTCCAATGAACATGAACCATTATGCTTTGCATGTTTAATGTAGTCAAGGAAAAAACTTCTACAATTGACTGCTTTTTCCCCCAGCTAGTTGGTTTGCGCTTGTTTCTAATACATTAACTTATGTCTTTGCAGTTCCCTCTCTTGTCCAAGAGCAATTGTCTGCAGAAACTTGTGTTGAAGGCAAATGAGGAGAATGATGACGAAATTCATATTGTTGAATTTCCTGGTGGGCCAAAAGCCTTTGAAATTTGTGCAAAGTTCTGCTATGGAATGACTGTTACTCTCAATGCATATAATGTTGTGGCTGCTCGTTGCGCGGCTGAGTACCTTGAGATGACTGAGGATGTTGATCGAGGAAACCTAATATTTAAAATTGAGGTATTTCTCAACTCAAGTATTTTTCGCAGCTGGAAAGATTCCATTATTGTACTCCAAACCACCAAATCTCTTCTGCCATGGTCTGAGGATCTGAAGATTGTTGGAAGATGCATAGATTCCATTGCATCCAAAACTTCTGTGGATCCTACGAATATCACTTGGTCCTACACATATAACCGGAAATTAGCAGAACCTGATAGGATCATTGAGGATGGAGTGAAGTTTCCGGAGAAAATGGAATCTGTTCCAAAGGACTGGTGGGTTGAAGACATATGTGAGCTGGAGATCGATCTTTACAAGCGAGTAATGATCACTGTCAAATCAAAAGGAAGAATGGATGGTACTGTGATTGGGGAGGCACTAAAAACTTATGCAATTAGATGGTTGCCAGATTCTGTTGATGCATTGGTTTCTGAAGCTCATGCCTGGAGAAACAAATCTTTGGTAGAAACAATCGTTTGCTTATTGCCATCTGACAAAGGTTTGGGTTGTTCGTGTAGTTTCTTGCTGAAACTGTTGAAAGTCGCAATTTTAGTTGGAGCAGACGAGTCATCAAGGAAAGATTTGGTGAATAAGATCAGCCTAAAGCTGCATGAAGCTTCTGTAAGAGATTTACTGATCCCAGCTCGGTCTCCCCAAATTACCATATATGATATTGAGTTGGTGCAATGCATTGTGAATCGATTTTTGATGAATGAAAAGTGTAATAGGGATATGGATGTTGAGAAGAATGAGAAGGGGGCTGATAATTTTGTCTTGGAACTTGGATCCTTATTGAATGTTGGTAAACTGATTGATGGATATCTTGCGGAAATTGCACATGATCGAAACCTCACACTCTCTAGCTTCATTGACTTATCACAGATGATTCCTGAGTCGGCGAGACCAATTCATGATGGATTATACAAGGCTATTGACATCTACCTGAAGGTAGGCTTTCACTGTGCTGTGCATTACTGCATGCTAATTTTCTGTATCTTCTTATTCTACTAGTTAACCCCTTGAATCATATGTGCACAAGCTGGATTCATTCAGGATGCTTCTCGTTATCTATAAAGTGGGATTTTCTCATGTTATATAATAAAAGCTGATTACTGAAGAAGCCATCATTTCATAGGCTTCACCAAGTCTTAGGACTCTGACCAGTATCTTTTAGCTTGTAACTGATCCCTCCATGCATCTCAAGTACCCCAACCTTACACATCTTGGGTAATTGCCGTGGTTAATCCCTCTAGATATTAACATTTGGGTTTAAACTTTGGTCCAATGCTCACTGAGGTTTCCTCCGATTTCAAGTCGAAGAGCATCTCAAACCAACAGTTCCTATTGTTTATTTTGCTGTTATTTTTTTATGGTGTTAATTTCTTATGTTCATGTTAATTCAATACTATTGATACATAACTCATCAAATAAGACAGAATGAAGTCACTATAATACTTTGCTCTCTCTAGGTGAAAGTGTACCAGCCAAGTTGTGATTTAGAAGATCCAACCTTTATGGATTTGAACACATTCCTAATCGAAGTTCTGATAGATTATTTTTTATTACAGGAGCATCCTAATTTAACAAAAGCTGAAAGGAAGAAGTTATGTGGACTTATGGATGTCAAGAAACTGTCAATGGATTCATCCATGCATGCTGCACAGAATGAGCGCCTCCCACTTCGGGTTGTTGTCCAAGTTCTCTTTTTTGAGCAGGTTAAAGCATCTGCTGGTGTTCGTCCCTTAACAACAACAATTCTGGCGATGCTTCACGTTCCACAACAAATACAGATGAAGAATGTGAGATGACTATAGCTGAAAATTGCAGGGCCCTCAAGAAGCAGATGAGTCAAATGAGGATAAAAGGTGGTGAGCTCCGGAAGAACGGGAAATTGGCTAAGAACAGCAAAAACAGCCGAAGTGGCATGCAGTTGCTGCCATCCCGGTCTAGGCGAATATTTGATAAACTGTGGGCAGTGGGTAAAGGACACGGAGACAACCGAAGCTCCGAGACATCTGGGAGTTCTCAGAGCCCAACTTCATTGGTTCCTGGAGACATGAAATCCTCAGCTTCAGCTTCAAGACACAGGAGGCATTCCATCTCCTAGAATGGAATTTGGGGATTCATTTAGATCCAAACAAGTGAAGGAGATTTCAGAAAGTGTAAAAAGTGGTAGGTTTTTGTTATAGCTTATTATGGGTTTCAACTGTTTAGCTGCAAAATATTCTGAAAATGGTGTACTGCAGAAAAAAAAATGAAGAAAAGTAATGAGCCTTTTGGGTTCTTCCTAACATGTGTTGGCTCCAACTGTAAGATTTATCCATCCTATAAAAGTCCATGTAGGTCAATGGAGTAGGCCTCTTGATGCTTTATTGATGCTTGATGTTTTCCTTGTATGAGATCTTTGATTCCTTTAATTAAAGGTGATGATTAGCTAGCTTAATTTTTCTGTAGGCGCAACTTTTGGGTGAAGTAAATATATATGCTGAACCTTCAGTTCCCCCATTGAAAATAAACCACCATGTCTTCATCAAATAATGCTTGGATAATATTTTCTTTTTAATTCGTTTCCATTAAGTTCGATATTAAGTAGCACGAAAAGATTTAAAAATAGAAACTGTATGCTTATGTGTGGAATGTGCATAAAATTTGAATGGTATGGGTAAAGACAATGTCCATGCAATAGTTTGGAATTCAGCTCAACCCTAAGTTTGATTTTTGGAGGGTAGAGATGCTGATTATTTTATGTTTTTCTTTCTTGGATGCATCCTCAAATATTGTTGGTCTTGTCTCGAGGTAGTTCAAATGACCAGAGATTTACGTATTTTAAAGTGAATGTCACTGGTTCGAATTTTTTCATTTCTTTAAAAACACATATAAACATATCTTTCTCTTCCTTTTTAAGTGCGTAAAAAATTGATACTCTTGAGCTTGATCAAGATATATATCTTTCAGAAGTTAGAAGAAGTTTTTTTTTTTTTTTTTTTAAATGTTTCATTTAGAAGCTTTTTTTTTTTTATCAAAAATGTGATCTAGTCCCTTTTCTAGAGCAAAAAAGTTGAAGCAAGTATTTTTGAGTTTTTACCAAAATGGTGACATTTTATTAATCTTCATAGCTAATATTAGTAATATCTTTGAATGAGGAAGTTGGAGAGCATGAAACTTCCATGTGTAAGAAGAGCTTGTAGATTCTCTCATGTAGTATAGATTTGGGTCCTTATTTTCTTAAACTTTTGGAGATGCTCTAATGGGACTAGCTTATAGATTCTCTTATGTATTATAGATTTGGTCATTATTTTCTTGAACTTTTGGAGATGTCCTAATCGAGTCCCACGTGGACCTGACCAGAACCAGACTAGGACTTGCCCGGACCGCCCGAGACATTTTCGTGTGTGTATATATATATATACTCTTTGGTAATGGGGTTGAAGCTAAATCTTGAACCAAAACAAATGGCAAGAATTTACTCTTTTACCCCCTTTTCCTCCCACTCGTCATAAAGGATTTTTTTTGACATATGCACTTTGTCCTTTTTAATGGGTTTTTCATTTTAAAATACAATTAGCAAGGGAAGAACACAACAAAAACAAAAAATAAAATAAAATTTAATGGGTTTCCATTCTAATGGAAAGAGTAATATATATATTATAAGTACATTGTGAAAAAACACAAACAAAGCAAACTACATACTGCAAGTAAATGAAGGATGATCTCCACAGGACAGAGAAGAAAAAAGGAAAAAAAGAAGAGAGGACAAGGAAATGCTGCCAAAGTGAGTGTGATCCATTTGCCCGGCATGGATAGAAGTTTGCACTTCTTTTAATCTTTCTGGCTTCCCAGAAAGAAGTAGAAGGAATAGAATCTAGAGAATCTAATATGGAAGAAGAGATCCTCCAATCTCGAATATAATTTGGATTTTGGAGAGCTTGAACCACCACTTCAAGGTTGCCTTCAATAATGAAGCGGTCCATATGAAAATAGTTAGCTAATGAGATAGCTAGTTGAGCTACCATGGCTTCCCCTTCAATAGGGGAGAAAGATTGGTTGATTTGAGAGGCTGCATGAGTAATCAAACCCTTATCATTGTGACATACCGATGCTTGAGCTGAAAATGAATCCTGTATAGCCGTATCGAAATTGATTTTGACCCAATTGAATGGAGGAGGAGTCCATTTGTCCTCCATGATTTGAGAAGAGGAGTGCCAAGTTTGGAAGTGCTCAAGAGAGATTTTGTTAATGTGCATTGACACAGAGCGAGCATAAAAGGGAATACCATCATGGAAGGTTTTGTTTTTGTAAAACTATAAAATATCACATGCCACAACAGCAAAAATTAGGAATTTGTGCTGATCCTCTAAAGGGATACCAATAGAGTTTCCTGGGGAGATGATATGGCTAATCCATTTTGACATAGAAGAGAAGTGTAGAGCTGTTGAGTCCAGTGGCCAGAAGGAATGACGCCAAGCTACATGCGCAAAAACGCATTTAAAGAATAGATGATTTAGGGAGTCATCCACCACTTTGCAGAGAGGACAAGAAGAGTCCGGGATGGTTATGAATAACTGACCTAGACGCTCCTTAGTTGGAAGAATATTCCAAGCAATCTTCCATAGGAATAATTTGAGCTGATTATTTAGATTTAATGATGTACAAATTTAATTGTACTCGCCAATTACTGCAGTCGATTGTAATATAGCGAGGCGTGCAAGTCTGAAGTCGAACCTGAGAGAATCGTGTTTGTCAAAACCAATTTTAAAAGCAGCAAACTAATAAAATCTTAACTTGGATTCCAACATCGAAGCGAGGTGGCGTGCATAAAAATTAAGCTAAGCTAAATGCAATAAAATAAAGCAGAAAATAAAACTTAATTAAAAGCGGTAAAAATAAAGAAATAAAAATGCTAAGGTCCTAATCTACCTCACCATAATTTAATCAACATAAAAACATGCCTAGTTCATACTTCAACAGCGATTACTTACGCTACTAGGCGTATTCTATTGCTAATTAATGCATACATCCGTCTATCGATTAAGCACTAATGCATGTCCTATTGTTGCTACGATCTTGTCGAACTACCGAGGCAAACAACTTGTTACAAGAGGTCACAAGCGGATAATGGTCAGAAGATGAATATCCGATGCATCTCCGGTTACCTTGATGATCGGCGTTTAACGATTTACAAGCAACAATCAGCATAACCTTGTCACGAAATTGAATTGAAGCGAACAAGCAAAAGCGATGAAATATGACGGAGGTATTAAACTAAGCATAAAAATAAGTAGATAAAAACATGGTGAAGGAAATAGAGCTAAAAGCAAAATAAATAAAAGCATTAAATTAAACAGCGTTTAGGAGTGTTTACAATGAAGAGCAGGAGGTTTTGGGCCTGAGGCACCTCAAGCGCGTCCCAAAGCGTCTCCCAAGCGTGTTTACAATTGAACTACGAGGCCTATTTATAGGCTGCGGGACGAAGTGCGTTGAGCGCGGTAGTGCGTTGAGCGCACCGTCTGATCGAGCATAAGGCACGTTCGACCGCCAAATATCTTCCTTTCTGGCGGCTAGAGTGACATGGAGGTGCGTTCGACCTTGAGGGTACTAGCGTTGAACACATATAACTACTAGGGCGGCTGTTGCGTGCGGCCGTGGTTGCCTTGGCGGCGATCCAGGTGCGTCTGACGTGAAGTCACGGCGTCGTCGACCGTGGTGCATCTTTGCGTCTTGAGTGTGGCGAAGCGTTGAGCGCAAATGCTGATCCGAGCAGCACTTTGGCAATTCTCTTTAAGTCCTTTCTTGCCTAGCCATGGCGGTTATTTGCGGTCGAGCGTGTGCCGCGCGACCACAAATAACAATGCGTTGACGCACCTGCAGCGGTGAATAAACGTTCCTAAACTTAAAACAACCAAATAATATTAAAATAGGCAAAAAATAATATCCTAAAATGATTAGATGTAATGCTAAAGGCCTAACGAATATAAATTAAGGGGTCCAAATAAGCACTTTTAGGCACTGATCATTTAATTTCCAAATAAATTTCCAAAATGTGGAGGAATTTGAAGGGGAAGCATCATTGGAGTCATATTCAAGAATAAACCGGTAGGTTGAAGAAACCGAAAATCTTCCAAATGTGGAGGGAGCCTAAAGATAATTTGCACCAAGATCCGTAGAGATGCGAATTTTGAGAATTTCTTGAGCTGAAGTAGAGTCAAATAGAGCAAGGATAGAAGGGGCATTCCAGCTGCCTGATTGTGATCAATTAAATCCCTTACTTGAAGAGCCGGGAGATTTTTGTTGAAAGGAAATTTTGGCCTAGGCTTAAAAGAAGGGATAATAGGTACCTAGTTTGAGGACCAAATAGGAGTCGAAGAAGCTCTGGAGACCTTTAGGCAAGCTCCCGCTGAGATAATCGGCTTAATTTTTTGGATACTTTTCCAAAGCTAAGAAGCGGAAGATGAGATCGGAGAAGAGATGAAATCCCTATATTTAATATATTTATTATGAAGTTGTTTGACCTAGAGACAGTTCGTATTAGAAATCAACTTCCAACCCAGCTTGGCAATGAGTATGAGTGAAATTGCGGTTGCGGTTAGCAGTTAGCGGCTAAAACCACTAGTCGCAATCTACTAACCACCTCCGCTAACTGGGTAGCGGTTAACTGCCTGGTTAGAGGTTAATCATTTTTCTACTAACTGCTTTTTTAGGTTTTTTTTTTTTGGCCGATTTTGGGCTCACTTTAAACCATTTTTTTGCTCACTTTCAACATTTTTTTCACCTTTCATGGCCATTTTAGCATTAAAAATTATTGGTTTAAAGTGAGCATTATATATTGGATCATTATGCCAAAATTTTGTTGGTCACCTTCTACAAATCTATATAACATATAACATACAAATAAAATTACAATAAAATTATCATTTCACTTGTAGTCTTATACACAACATAGAAATAAAACATAAAATAGTTCATAAACTCACAAGCAACCAAAAAAACCAACTTGGTTGAACTTGAAGCTTGAAGCCCATTTCAATATTTTAAAAAATATATAATATAAAAATATATTATATTTTAAAAAAGCGGTTAGTGGTTTTACTAACCGCTTTCAAAGCAGTTATCGGTTAGTGCGGTTAACAATTAGCGGATGCAGTTAGGTGGTTTTAAATTTCATCCCTAGCAATGAGGGACAAATTAAATTCATGCATACGGCAAAAACCTAGTCCCCCTTCTTTTTTCAGAAGACAGATAGAGCTCTATGATTTCAAAGAGAGATTTCTGGCTTTGTCCTTTGGGAAACCCCACCAAAAGTTTTTAAAAATTCTGTCTAAGGAAGAGCTAAAAGATATAGGCATCAGAAAAGAACTCATAGCATAGGAGGGGATAGAAGAAGCCATTGATTTGATGAGTACTATGCGGCCTGCCTAGGAGAGTGTTTTTGCACGCCATCCCTCAATTTTACCAGACACTTTTTCCAAAATATCTTTAAAAGCACCAGATTTAGATTTACCAATGAAGAGAGGCAGCCCGAGATATTTAGAAGAAAACGAAGTCCTTTTCTAGGGGAGAATACTACTTATACTGTTGATAACAATAGGAGTTGTGTTTTTACTGAAATGGATAGAGGATTTCAAAGTGTTAGTAGCTTGCCTAGACCAGTAATAGTATTTATCCTAGACTGATTTGAGAATAATGGCCTCTGATGATGTCGCATTTGCAAACAGAATGAGATCGTTTGCAAGAAGATGAGAGATAAGAGAACAATTTTGAGCAATTTTGATGCCTTTTAGGAGATCTTGGGACTCTTGATGAATCAAGAGACGAGATAAAACCTCAGAGCCCAAAATAAAGAGGAATGAGGATAAAGGGTCTCCTTGCCTTAGACCACGCGCTGGATTAAAAAGACCAGAATGACTGTCGTTGATAAGAATGGAGAATGATGGAGAAGTGATGCAAATTCGGATCCAATTAATCAAAGTAGAGTGAAAACCCAGTTTGGATAAAATGGCTAAAATGAAGCTCCATTCCATACTGTCTAATGCTTTCTTCATATCAATTTTGACAGCCATTAGACCTCCTTTACCCCTTTTTGAATCAATAGAATTGAAAAGCTCATGAACCAGAATAGCATTATTTTGAATATTTCTAGAAGGAATGAAGGCAGATTGGAAAGGGGAAATGAAGTGATGAAGAAGTCCTTTGAACTTGTTGGCTAGAATCTTCGAGATGATCTTGTAAATGATATTGCATAAGCTAATAGGCCTGAATTGATGCACAAAAGAAGCCCCCAGTTTCTTAGGAATAAGAGCAATAAAAGTGTAGTTTTGCTCTCTTAGAAGATGATTTTTCCCAAAGAAATCCAAATGTTAGAAAGAATCGCATCCTTTACAATATTCCAATTTTTTTTTTGTAGAAAAGCACAGTGAATCCATCCGGACTTGGAGCTTTGGTTGAACCAATCTCTAACAAACCTGAGAAAATTTCTTGTTCCGATGGACAGATAGAAGCGTTTTCCTCAGGAGAGATGCAATCATCAAAGAGGGACAAAAGATCTTCATCTAAAATAGGGGCAGAAGAGGTAAATACATTTCTAAAATGGGAGGTAAAGCAGTTACCTATTTCCTGTCTCTCATTGGACCAAACACCGGAAGGGAGCTTCAGAAAGTCAATCGCATTTCGTCTCCTTTTGATGATCATAGAAATATGGAAGAATTTCGTATTCAGATCTTTGCAACTAAGCTAGGTTTCCCTAGATTTCTTGTGCCAAAGAGATTCCTCTTGGATTAGGAGATTGTCTAAAGACTTATGAAGTAAAATTTCTTGATCAAAGGAGAAAGTAGAAGGAAGAGATTGCTAAATGTGATCTAGCTAGCTGAGGGAGTTGGCAATATGCTTCTGGATATTCCCAAAATGGTTATAGTTCCAATATTTCAGAGCTGACTTGGTAGATTTGAGTTTCTTTGATAAAATAAAAATGGGGGGGGGGGAGGAGGAAGCCCCTAAAGTAATTATTCCAAGCAGATGAAATAGTAGAGCCATATGATGGGTCATATGTCCAGAACTCTTCAAATTTAAAGGGATGTGGAAGAGCAAGATCAGATGGAGCCGTTTCCAAAATTATGGGATTATGATTAAATGATTGAGCGGGAAGATGCTGAACCGAAAAGTGAGGGAATAGATGAACCCAATGAGAATTAGCTATTCCTCGATCAAGACGCTCCTTAATAAGATGATGGTCCTGCCTTTTATTAGACCAGGTGTAAGGATTACCAGAAAACCCTAGGTCAATCATGCTAAAAGAATCTAGAAAACTATGGAAAGCATCTTTTGAAGAACAAGCAAAAGGTCTACCATCATATTTTTCAGATTGAGAGAGAATCATATTGAAATCACCAATGCACATCCAAGACCCATAGTAATCTTTACACTCATCCAAAAGAGATGACCAAAACATAGATTTATTTTTTTTGCACAGGAGGACCATATATGCAAGTAAGTAACCAGGGGTTATTAGGTGGATTAGAGTAACACCAAGGTATTAACAAAAGTTGAAAAACATTCTAAGTCCACACCATGACGACGCCATGCTAACAAAAGCCCTCCTTTAGAGCCGGAGGGAGGAGCATGCGACATCATAAAAAAACCTAAACTATTTAATATTACAGTAGCATGTGAAGGTTGCAGTTTTGTTTCAGATAAAAAAAGAACATCAGGAGAGTGAGTACGGATCTTATCCCTTAAACTACGAATTGCAGAGGCACGGGATAACCCTATGAAATTCCAAGCAAGAATCTTCATGCATGGGGAGGAGGCCTCACAGGGCTCTCCTCTAATATGTCCAGAGTCAGTGGTGTAGAGATAACACAAGCACTGGTGGTATGGTCCAGTTTGGAATTAGTCATAGCTGCTGTTGTAAATTTACGTCTTCCTCTGGTGGCCTGAAAAAACCGACGTGTGGGAGAGACCTTAGGTGCAGGTACTGATGTTGTTGAAGGAGACTGGTGAGGGGTAGCCACAGAAGATTGAACAGGCATCTGAAGCACTTCCATCAGAATGGGAGTGAGCTGGTTTGACTTTGTTGGGACTACCGTAGTAGGTGAGAAAGACTGGAGGGGCACCTGAAGCAGTTGATAAGCAGCAAAATTTTCAGGGGCAAACGGATGCCCAGGCAGTGGCATTTCCCCAATATTTCAGCCAGGGGTCCCATAGAGTGGAGTGTTCTGAAAATTATAGATCGGGCCTTTTATAGGGGTAGCACTCTGCAGTTCAGTTAGAGATAAAGCAGCTAACTCCATTTCAGACAAGGATGATCAAAAGCCCGTTGCCCACACCGCTGTTTTTTTAGTTGAGAAAGGGGAATATCATCCTCATCTATAAACAGCTTAGACTTTCCTTTACATCTTGAAAAAATGGTTGGGACAGTGAATGGATTAGGGCCGGTTTGTAGTGCATGGGTTTTAGAGATGGGTGATTTTAAGGAGGTTTGAGAAGACTGGGACAACACAGGGGTATATTGAGAGCCTTCTGTTGATGGTGGGATCTGGCCAAGCGGGATGGTATGTGGAGGGAGAGTGGTAGGGGAGGAAAATGCTGCAGTGAGGTCTTGGGAGGTGATATGGCCGAGAAATAGAGTTGGTTGAGCAGTAGAAAGTGGAGTGTGAGCATGGGGAAGGGGTTGGGTCAGTGATGGACGACTGATGGAGTAGGCCTGAATCGGGAATGGGCATGGGTTTTAATTTTATGAATGGAGTGAGGATAGGTGGGCTAGATGAACTTAGTAGAAGTGGGCTGGACAGAGTGAGTATGGTCTTGGCTAAGGGGTGGGCCTAGATGGAAAAGGGGTGGGGGATAAAGAAGGCTGGGATTGTCTATGTTCTAGGCCCAAAAGTTGAGAAAAGCATTAAATAGATTGGGGTTAGACATATGTGCCAATAAGGTGGAATGAGGTAGAAGGTCTGTATGGGCTAATGTGGGGTGAGTATACTATAAAGGGGAAGGGACGGTCAGATGGGAGGGTGCAATTGAGATGGCTGGAAGAGAAGTAGAAGAATATTGTGGAAAAAATTGAGATGGGCGGCAGCTAACATCATTAATAACGGGATAAAGGTGGGCGGCTTTTAAGGGGGGAAGAGATAAGATGTTTGTACCTGTCCCGGTGAGGTGGTATTGCTGAGGAGTTACATTCCAGTTATGAATGAGTTTAGTTGGTTGAGATGCAACTAGTTGATTGGACAAGTCCACGTGTTGATTGGTAAACATGTTTGGAGAGGAAAAGACCGAATTTGTCTAGTTCCTTAGAGAAATAAGCTGTCCGTGCATGTTGCCATATGATTCCAGCGAAAGAATGGGGAAACACTGCTAGGGGAATTGCCAACCAACGCAGCTGAGGAAATACTTGAGTTAGAATCATTATGCTGCACCTTTGAGACCATACAAGGACTCACGTATGTAGGAAGGGGCTCTCAACGACTTTTCATATTTTCCAGGAGAATTCAACTGAGTCGGAGTTGGGCATAGAGCAGACTTGTGACTAATCAAACCACATGAAGTACAGTAGTCATCCAAACGCTCATATTGGAAAGAAATCCAACGGGGTTTGGCTCTATCACAAGGGATGTAGAAACCCAAAGCAAGAAGCAATGAGGTGTTTATTTCAATCTTGAAACGTATAAATTTACGACAAATAAGCCCAGTAGAATTGTTGTTGTCTAGTTCCAAAACTTTGCCAATTCTCTTTCCAATTTTGATAGCATTACGGGTTGTCATGTACGGAGTGGAAGATCATGGACCTGAATCCAGAAGGCACAAAGATGTAATTTCACTTCATCGATAGCCAACACCGGAGACCATGGCTAGAGTAGTAAGAATGAACCCCTAACATTCCAAGAACCTTGGCTGATGATACGCTTGTAGAGATTTTTGTAAGGAACAATAAATAAGAATTTATTTGTAGCCAAGACCTCCATAGATAATGGTGCTGCAAATCCCCAAACAGAAGAGAAAGTGGCACGTAAATTGGTAAATATTTTGAGTTTTAATGCAAGAAGTTTACCAATAAACGCAAATCCCTCTTGAGGAGCAATAGAATTGTCATGAGCCACCAGATGGATTGGTTTATCACGGCCGAGAGCCTTAGTTTCAGCTATGAGGGCCTGAAGAGCCGCTTAATCCATCAAAGAATCGTCTGAAGTCACGCTTGTAGATAAACCAGGAAAGGATGTGAGATGGTAGAGATGGTATGCTGGGTGGGTCGGGGTTGGTGTATGAGAATGTACAAAGTTGAAAGACTTAAGAGGGATCTATTCTAAGAAAGAGAGAAAAGCTTTACAGAGAGAACAAGCCTTCAACATCTTTGTTACACTATGGAAAGAGTAATATTACTCTTTGGTAATGGGGTTGAAGCTAAATCCTTTTTTTTTTTTTTTTTTTGAAAAGGTTGAAGCTAAATCTTGAACCAAAACAAATGGCAGGAATTTACTTTTAGCTTGAACCAAAACAAATGGCAGGAATTTACTCTTTTACCCCTTTTTCCTCCCACTTGTCATAAAAGGATTTTTTTTTTTTTTTGGCTTATGCACTTCGTCCTTTTTTAATTGGTTTTTAATTTTAAAATAAAATTAGCAAGGGAAGAACACAACAAAAACAAAAAAAAAAACAAAATTTAATAGGTTTTCCATTCTAATGGAAAGAATAATTTTTTACGTACTTTTTTTTTTTTTTTTTTTTTCTAATCAAATAAGGGAAAGGTTACAAAGGGGGGTCCTTTCCATTCTTAATCCTAATGGAAGAGAGAATGGAAGAACTAGTGGGAATGCTACCAAACACATGGTGGGTAGCGGCCTATTTAGTTAAAGCGTGTGTACGAAAGTTGGCACATTTAGAGACTGAATTTACTACCAAGAGCTCTACATCAAGGGGCTATAATTAAGGAAATGATGGGTAGTTTTCTCATTTAATCTTCTCCATAAAAAAAAACATCATTGGAACTCCAGTCAAACCCAACAATAAAAAGTAAACAAAGTTTGATCACTATAAACCAAAGTCATTTAGGTACACTTGAGGGTTTGCTATAATAGTGATACATTTGTTTTATCTTAATTTTAGGTATTTCTCAACTCGAGTTTTTTTCGCAGCTGGAAAGATTCCATTATTGTTGTCCAAACCACCAAATCTCTTCTGCCATGGTCTGAGTATCTGGAGATTGTTGGAAGATGCATGGATTCCAATGCATCTAAAACTTCTGTGGATCCTACGAATATCACTTGGTCCTACACATATAACTGGAAATAAGCAGAACCTGATAGGATCATTGAGGATGGAGTGAAGTTTCCAAAGAAAAATTGAATCTGTTCCAAAGGATTGGTGGGTTGAAGACATGTGTGAGCTGGAGATCTATCACTATCAAATCAAAAGGAAGAATGGATGGTACTATAAACTTATGCAATTAGATGGTTGCCAGATTCTGTCGACGTATCGGTTTCCGATGCTCATGCCCAGTCATTCTAAGAACAAAAGTACTTTCATTATCCTTCAGTCCTTTTACTTTGTTGAGCTTCTATCAAGTTTGCTTTGAACTTGGGCACTTGATGCATTGATTCAACAATGCCCAATATATCTATGTAAATAAATAAAGTCTACATCTTAAACATTGCTCCCTCATCTGAAACAATGATGATTCACAATGGCGATTGTAATTAAATTAAGGAGATTTAATTACTATACTTGTATGTACATTATCTTATAAATAGAGACCTTTATATATAGATATCCACACAAAGGGAAGTGGGAGAAGAGATTCGAACTAATGACCTCCACTTCATAAGGCGTAGTTTATAGCCAATTGAGCTACTACCCCTTAGAGACTAGAGACCTTTGTATTGTAGACAAATCAAGTTAATAAGTACAATGTAACCCTTATAGGTATTCTTATTGGTTCACATTAGTATCTAGCACCGAACCACCTGTACGTTCTTATATTCATTCTCTCTTTTGCTTCTTCTCAATATTCCTACATCATCATTATTTCACCAACTCCAATTTATACAACTTGTGTTGGCTCATTTATGTTTATTTAGTTGTTTGCTCATTTATAATAATTCCCAAGACACTTAGGCCTCGTTTGGTTCGTGGATTGTCTAATTTATTGGAAAAGGATTAGCTACCATTAGGAATAAAAAAGTATGGAATAAATTAGCTATTCTCATTCCTTTGTTTGGTTATAATGTTGGAATAGACTAGCTAATCATATCCATTTGTTTGGTACATTGCAATATGTTGGTAAATAGAATCATATTGTGATCTTATTTTCTAAAATATCCATTTAGGTTTTCTCAAACAAAAAAAATATAGTTGGATAAAATAGAATCAAACTCAATCTTGAATTCTAATGTTGTAACATTCATCTTAATGGCTTTGATACCATTTGTAACATCATGACACACAATATAGACTTAGGTCACCCATCTAGTCTTGCTCAATGAAGCTTAATGCGGAGTTGATGGGATCATTACCATCACGGCTTTAAAAGCGTTGTTGTCATTGAAGGTGGAAATATACATATAAGCATATCTCATGCCCAGGCAATGTGACGTCACAAATGTCAATCAAACTCAATTAAGAAAAATAAACAGTACATAAATTTTTTAAAAAAGACTTAGAAATAGAATCAAAGAAACATTATAGAGAATCGAAAGAAAAAAAAGAGAGAAATGGCACAGAGGCGGAAATGGAATCAAAGAAACGTTGTAGAGAATCAAAAGAAAATTAAAAAAAAGCGAAAGAAAAAAAAAAAAAAATGAGAGAAAACAAAAAAAACGAGAGAAGAAAACGGAAAAAAATTGAAAGAGAACAAAAAAAATTTTTTTGAGAGAAGAAAAAATAAAAAAATCCAAGAAACATAGAGAGAATGAATAACCCAAAAAGGAGAGATCGAATAGAAGAAAGAGGGAGAGAGATACCTTGCGTAAAGGAGCGATTGTTGTAGATTGCATTGAGAGAGTCGCTTTGAGAGATAAAGATTGTGAAAGCCTCGTGAGTGTGTGAAAGGTAGGGTTTTTTTTTTTTTTACAATTTTACACGTTAATTTTAATCCCACAGTAATGGATTAGATAATGAGTGGCTTAGCAAACCCTGTGTGTATAAGATTAATAATCTCATGGAAAAGACTATTTCCGGGAATAGAGTGCTACCAAACAAAGGACTATTTATACCTAGTGTTAACTAGTCCAATCCAAGAGTCTAATCCGCGAATCAAACGGGGCCTAAATATGATGCCTCATCTCCCATCAACACACGCATGAGCTAAATATATCAATAACGACAAGCAAATCTAGAACAATTGTCAAATGGGGTTGTTCCAAAATTAAAATTCTTGTGGTTTGAAAATTAATTA
Organism: Carpinus viminea; assembly: GCA_013348765.1. Classification (NCBI taxonomy): domain Eukaryota; kingdom Viridiplantae; phylum Streptophyta; class Magnoliopsida; order Fagales; family Betulaceae; genus Carpinus; species Carpinus viminea. Next base: position 15,112,880 of record CP054670.1, on the reverse strand, counting down.
ATTTTTGAAAAAATTAATAAATATATATTTTTCAAAAAGAAAAAAGAAAAAGAAAAAAACAAAGGCCACCCCAGATTTTCTTTCTTTTTTTTGAAAAAGATATTTTTTAAATTTTTTTTAAAAAATAAAAAATAATAATTAATTGTACGTGTCAACTTCTAATTGGTCCATGTTCCGTTAAGTCAACTAACGTCAATGACGATGGATAACAAATACTTTTTGAAACCATAAAGACCAATTTAGTCACTTTCAAACCCTAGGAGGAAAAATAAAAAGTTTCAAACTAAACATAATATTTAACCCATTAAAAAATACATAGTTTGAAACTAAAAACACATAACTATGATGCTGTCAAACCGGCAGCATCCAACTTGTATAATCTAGCAGTGTCATCAAACTGAACATTACCACAAGTGAAAATATACTGGCAAGTCAAACATATGATGAGTCAAATAAATTCACCCCATATTCCATAATTTAACCACTAAAAATAAAATAATTACCTAGAAATAAAACAAAAGCAACAACCTAATTTTATATCACGAAAAGAACGTAAGTATGTTTTCAACAACAAACAAAAGGGACAACATATATATGTATGTTTCAGGACAATAAGCATACAACCATTAAGAGCCCCAAACTCCAAATGAACAATATTCTTCAATAGTTATGCATGAACAAAATGTTTAAATAAATTTTTGGTTGACGAAGCAACTTCATCAACCAAAAACTGGCAGCATCTAACTTATAAAATCCAGCTGACAGCACATAACCACCAACATCCAACTTCCAATATCCAGCAGCATTAAACAAAATCAACAACACATAACCACGAAGCTCCTAGCTAGACCTTCAAGAGTGTTCCTTCAATCATGAGATCCCTGCAAGAATTTAAAACATTTGACTCTTAAAAATATATAAATCAATAAGAAAACATGCTGAGAAATTACATTAAGAATAAAACACGGTGAGTAATTGTACTTAAAACAGGACACTTGTTGCACTAATTTTTGTGTACACCTGAATAATTACACTATCTTGAGTGAGAATTATATAACCATGCTGATCATCATTTACCGAAGGCAATGATATTTAAAAAATATCATTTAAGGAGAAGTTTCAGATTTTAAAGAATGATAATAAAAAAAGGAACCAAAAGCTTACTGTAACCTACCCGAATTGAGTTATTCGTCAATGTTATTAATAAGGCCAAATTAAATTTTTGGCAAGTAGTAAGCAGGAACTGGCCATGTTAAGTCAATTCAATGTTCACACTAAAATTCTAGAATTCTATGCCTCAAATGAACTGCAACTTCGCTTTTAATGGCATTCAAACAAAGTAAAATTCTGGTCCACTGGACTACCACTTTGCAGGGAAGGAAAAGTGTTAAAGGACAACTAATTAGATAAGCGAACAACAAACAATGATGAACTGGAAACCACTCCTAGAAGAGCAGAATTCAAAAATTAAACAGTTAATTAACACATAAACAAATCAACTAAAAAACACAGATAACAAAGTAGGAATAATAATACACAATAATAGTCCAGAAGTTGGAGAGAAATATTACCTTAATGACTTGCAGCAAATATGTTTCTAACTTACATATTAACACTGTAAAGTTTAGAATATCAAATTTGTCACGAACGTTGAAGAACTAGAAATCTTTCAAACAGATCTTACGAAAAAATCTTGTAATATTTTATCTGCTTGATTAGTAGTCAATAAGTCGATCAAAATGGTTGCTGTGGTCGCATTTGCCGAGAAACCTTTGTCAACCATCATTTGGATATATTTCACTACCCATGAAGTCTCATTATGATGTAAGAAGCCTTGGATGATTGTGTTATAAGTGACATGGTCAGGTGAGCAACCGTTCTCCTCCATTTTTTCAAATAGCTCCCTTGCTTCATTTAATAGTCCCTCTTTGCAAAACGCTTTGATCAATATAGTAAAAGTCCAAACATTAGCTTGAAAGCCTTTGGTAGGAAGAGTGTTAAAGAGTTCTCTTGCAGTCGTAAGTTTCCTGGCATTACACATGCCATCAATCATGATGTTGTAAATCACAATATCAAGCTCTAACTTTTTGTCTTCCATTGCTTGAAACAATGCCATTGCCTCTGTAAAGTATAAGTTCTTACACAGGCCATCTAACAAAATAGCATAAGTTTGGACATCGGGATGTTGGCCACAGCCTTGCATCGCATGGAGTAGCTCTAGTGCCTTCTTAGGTCTCCCAACTAGGCAAAATCCACCAATAAGAGTGTTGTAAGTGACAACATTAGGAATCATGTCATTGTTAGTCATTTCTCGAAAGAGAATCATTGCCTCATCAATTCTTCTATTTTTACAAAATCCATGGATCAATATATTATAGCTAACAATAGAAGGCGAATAACCCTTTCGAATCATCTTATCAAACACTTTAATAGCTTCATCCATTCTATTTTGCAAACAATAACCGTCAATCAAAGAATTATAAGTGATTGTATCAGGCTCTACACCTCTCTGAATCATCACATTAAAAACTTCTTCAGCCTCTTTCAACTCCCCCTCCTTGCCAAGTGTGTCCACTAATATGTTAAATGTATACAAATCTGGCATGATTTTCCTTTCCACCATCTCATTCCACAGTTTATTTGCCTCCTTCCACTGGGCAAAATTGCATAAGCCTTGAATTAAAGAACTGTAAGTGATAACGTTTGACTGAATTCCTCTACTTGTCATTTCGGAAAAAAAAGTCAAAGCCTCAGTTACCAATCTATCCTTACATAAACTATCAATGATTATGCTATACATCACTACATCAAGTTCAATATTTTTTTCATCCATCTTTCTAAACAACCCAATAGCTTCATTAGTCTTGCCTATTTTACACAAACCATTCATTATCGTTCCGTAGGTAACTGCATTAGGTTTGTAGCCTATCTTCTCCATTTTGTTAATCAACTTCACAGCTTTAGAAATTTTACCTTGAAGACAAAGCCCCTTGACAAGAGTTGTTAGAATTATACAATTTGGTTGAAAACCAAGTTTCAAAATTCTTGCTAAGATAGAGAAACCAAAATCCATCCGGTTCAAATGGCAGAAGCAATTAGTCAGAACCCCCATAGTACAAGCATCGGGAGCAATTCCTGAGAGTTCCATTTCTTTAATAAGAGTAATAACAGTTGCGTGATGCTTCATTCTTGCGATTGCACCAAGCAACTGATTAAAATCCACAATGGAAGGCAAAGGGTGCATGTGAAGCATTCTATCAAAAACTCCTAAGGCATCATCAAGATTCCTAAAGCTACGAGATCTGCATCGATCGCTTACAGATTTCAAGAACCGGTTGGGGCTTTCCGCATTATCTCTACCACTACTGGTAGTTTTAACAGAAGTGGAACTAAAACTTCGACAATAATAATACAAATGATGAGCATGGAAAGAAAGCCTAAAATGCGAATAGTGATTGAAGAAGAAAGCAAGAGAGTTTGTAGTAGACTTAGAAGTCGTACCCATTTCCTGACGAAGTGGAAGAGAAGCAGAATGCGTTCTGATGTGGCGGCTCTGCTCAAGAAAAATAACCAGAAGAAAGAAGAAGAAGCAGATCTGATGCAAAAACAATGGAGATCTTTCTAAACATACTAACCACACGTGTCACCTTCCTTGACATCGTGAGTTTCGTTATACACCTACTAAATGACAGTCTTGCCCTTCTGGATCTAACGATATATTGAAATGAAAAAACTTGGAAAACAAAAGAAAAACGCTCTCGTTTCGTCCCTTCCTCTCTACTTTCCGCGAGTTTCTTTTCTTCCTCTTCTTCTTCTTTTTTCTTGGACAATTATTTCTCAAGTATTATAATTCTCTCACGTGCATATTCTCTTACGTTATGCTAAAAATTACAATTAGATAAAAAATTTAACAGTAATCCATTTAAAATTTAATAGTATTTTTAGCTGAATGATTTCATAACAGTGATGCATTCCTATTATGGATTAATGAAACATGAAACACTTAAAATTTTTAGCTTGGCTGCCAATAAGCATACCACCATCAAGAACCCCAAACTCCAAATGAACAATATTCTACTAATTGAGTTTGTGAAGATTAGAATATGAAAGTAAAAAGAAAACAAAAATGGCGTATGGTACAAATAATGCTTAAAGATTTGTTTGAATTGCCTAGTGCTTGTCTAGTTAAAGCAATCTGTTCATTAATTAGTGTGATCGAACTCAATTTTCTAGCGATTCAGTTCGTTCAATCCGATGAATTGATGAAGAAGTAATAAAAACTTTTTTTTAAAAAATGTTTGGGATGAATTCGACTCTGCTATAAATTTTGGCAGATTATGATGAAATTTTCCTTATTCTCATTGAAGGATGCAATTACATTTTGAATTTCGTTGATTTCTCATGGCTGTTTACCGAATTTCAAAGCCAAATAACATGAAAGAACACACATGCATGAAAGAACACACATGCTATTAATATATATATATATATATATATATATATATATGGTTCTTATATGCAAAAGAACTTGTTATTTTTAGAACCTGAACAATTTCCCCTTGAAAATTGCGAGTAGGGGTGTAAACGAGTCGACCTTGAGTGAGCTTCCCTTGTTTACATTTGGCTTATTTAAATTTTACTTAAGCTTAAGCTCAAGCTGAGCTTAAGGACGAGCCAAAAAATCGAGCTCGAGCTCATAATAAGTCGAGTCGAGCCGAGACAGTTCAAGAGTTGGCTCTTATATTTAATTAAATTTATTTTTTATTAATTTAATTTTTTTATTATAAATTTAAACTTCAAGTACTCTTAAAGGGCCCCAGAAGCCAGCTTGTATATGAGCATTTGCTTAGTCTGGCTAGCCGAATATAGAGCTTGAGTCAATATAGTAAGATATTTGATTTCGAAGAGGGAAGATATGCATCATTTTACAATAAAATGATGCTATTAGGAAAAAAAAAATATCAATTTTTAATATTAATATGAGCAATTATGTGAACTATCAATTCGAGCCTTATACGAGCTGCTTACGAGCTTAGTCGAGCCAAGCTTGCTTCATTTAATATTCGAGTTAGAATTCGTATTTATGAAATACTTTATTTAATATTTGAGTCAAGCATGAGCCGAGCTTATACAAGTCGAGCCCGAGCTTGCTCGCAAGCGGCTTGCTTTCTTAACACCCATAATTGCAAGTATGAGATCTTGATTTTTAGCTCAATCGGTTAGGGATTACGCCTTATGAAGCACATGTCACTAGTATGAATCCTTCATCTCCCTCTTGTGTGGATATATATATATATATATATATATATATATATATATATATATATATAGTCATGAGAGTTGCGGTCTTTTGCTGCCTCTAGATCTTGTTCTTTATTGCTTGATAATCTGATATGCTCCCTTTGCAATCTCTCTATTTATCCACTTGCTTTTGATCTTTCTGTGTATTTGCTTACTCCTGATCTTTCTTTTCTGTGTTCTCTTCCAGTTTTAAACCTACCACCCTAGTTGATATCACCTCAGGTTACTTGTAAATCCCTTTTGAAGCCGGGGAAGGCGTGTTGTAGGGCAGTTGATGAAGGGTATGTATATCAGCATTTCGTGGGTATGTGTAGTTAGATTCTGTAAGGTAGTACATGTTTAGCGAGTGATTTTGTGAGTTAATACTTAGGAAGTGATTCTGAGAGTTGATGACTAGTGAGTGAATTTGTGAGTTGATTTGATTTTCAAAATGTTGAGATCAACCTCTTCTGTTAGCTCTAGATCTAGCTTACTACCTGTTATTGTCAATAGTGAACAACTTTCTTTTGAGAGTGATAATTCCTTTAATTTTGACAAATGGAATATTCCCAAGCTTTCTCATAAAGATATTTATACTTCTTGGTTAAAATCTACTTGGAAATCTGAATATTCTGTCAAAACTGTTGAACAAACATTTGCTATTTCTGGTAATAATTCAACGTTTCAATTGTTTAATAAAAAATTTATTGAAAATTCTAAAGCTAAAGATTATAGATTTTTGCATGTTGGATCTGTTCAAGTTGCTATTAAACCTTTAACTAAACTTAGAATTAATACTTATGTACTTCTTTGTTTGCGTGATGCTAGATTTATTAATTTCAGAATTAGCATCCTTTGAATGATTCAATCTTCTTTGTTTAATGGACCTATTCATTTTGATGTTTTCCTAATTTGACCCTTTCTTTGGATGATATTAATATTCATTTATTAAAGACTTATGAAAACTAATTTAGATCCTCAGGCTATAATTAAGAATGTAGGTCAATCTATTTTGTTAATTCAAAGTTCTACTCAAGATGCTAATATACGGACTCCAAAAATGATTCGATGGGATGAAATTATTCTTCATAACGAATGGCTTTTTGAAAATGTATCTATGCCAGCTCGAGTAGTTAATGATACCTCCAATCTTGATTACATCCAACAGTATTTGGATGGATTTGTTAAAATTAGTTTTTCATATTTAAATATTTCAAACCAAATTCAAAGACCACTTTTAATGGATGAAAAAAGAAATTCTTTTGCTGGATCCACAACCACTGAAGGACTCCACAAAAGAGATAAAGAAATTGAAAATCTGATTTTTCCTCCTCCTAACTGTTCCAATTTGAAATTAAAAGGAATTTCTACTAATTCTCAAGTTTCCTCTGCTTTTTATTCAACCAAAACTCATCCTCCTACTCACAAGGATGATGAAGGTGGTTCTATTCTCCTTCGCTTGGACTTCAATGGTCTCTTCCTCCTCACCAAAGTGTTATGTCATCCATGTTATTATAAAAGATTTTTCTCACAAATTGATTGGCCAGATTGGATTTTCTTCAAAAAGAATAGAGATTTACATGCTTACCGTGCTAGATTTTTAGAAAAGAGAAAGAGACCTCATTAAAAGTCCAATGGACAAGAAAAATGATTGAGTCTCAAAAACATATTTTGTTCTTTGATTTTCTTCAAAAACATTTCCTTCTAACAATGTTCTAAATGTTGTCAAAAGAATTTTGTTAAAGAAGACAAGACAGTTGTTAAGTCTTCTCATCCTCCTCTTGAAAATATTCTCATTGATTGTAATGGAGTTACTTTCAAAGGTTCTCCTTTAAATCTACTCTTGATGTTCCTCCTAAAAGTAGAAAAATTATTGAACAAAATAATTTTGTTAATCAATCTTTACATACATCGACAACAAGTTAGATCGTATTGAAGAAAAATCATTTCAACTTCCACAAAATTGAAAACCTATGATTTCTCTTCACGAAAAAAGGAAGTCTCTTGATTTAAAACCAAAGTCCGGAAAAATATTGAAAAATTGAAAATCTTCAAAGATTGCTCTTCCCAATTTCAAAACAATTTTCTGATTCAACAATTTTCTCATGATTCCAATCGATTCTACATAAAATACTTGAAGAAAATTTTGAAAAGATTGATTTGGAGCCAAAACTCCAAAGAATTTTGATAAGTCAAAACTTGTCAATTTTACCAAAAAATTGGTACTCTAGAACCTCCGACGATTTACAATTTGAAGAGAGATTTCCATCCAATTTTCTGTTTCTTCTCAAAATATGAATGGAATATTGATTGTTTGTTCGAACAAGAATTGATGAATAAAATGAATCATATGTCTATGGTTGCTAATGCCTATGACATTAATCAAAATTTAAGCCAATCGAAATTGTTGATTTGCTTGCTACTGGATTTTCTCGAACTCTTCAAAATTGGTGGGACAAACATCTCATTGAAGTTTCCAAAGAAGAAATTAGAAAAGTATCAAAAAGGATGAAGATGGCTTACCCATTTTTGATGAAAAGATTGGTAGAGGTGAACTAGATTGTGTTAATACTTTGATTTATACCATTATTAAACATTTTGTTGGTACTCTTCTAATATTACTTCTCGAATTTCTGATTATTTGAATAATCTTGTGTCCTACTATATGATTATAGATGGTATCAAGATGTTTTTCTTTCATGTTATGATTAGATCTAATAGTCAAAAACCTTATTGGAAAGAAAAAATTTATTGATGGATTACCTTCATTGTTTGCTCACAAAGTTAAAGACAAATTGATCAATACTACTAGGTTTAATTGATTATGAAAATCTCACTTATGGTGATTTGTTTTCTACTATTAAAAAACTTTGGAATTAAAATGTGTATTAATCAAAAATGATTTGACAATAATTAAAAAATGCTAAAAAGCTAAGTATGAAATGGATAATTTATGTGAACAATTTGGATTGCCTCTATTGCTCCATCTTGAAACATAGGAAGAAATCATAAGGTTTCGAAAGAAACTTGCTCCATATTACAATAGTTACAAGAAAAGAAAATTTAATAAGCCTTCAAAGAGTTTTCCTTAAAACTCAAAACAAAGAATTCTAAATTTGAAAAATATTTTTAAAAGGAAAATGTTTCAATTGTGGAGGATTGGACATTTTGCTGATAAATGCCCTAAACCTCCCAAAAAGATTAAAAAAGAACTTAATGCTTTAAACATTGAAGAAAGTGAAAAGAAAACATTTTTAGAATTCTTCAAAACAATGATTTTTCTAATTTTCTTCCAAAAATGATTTTAACTTCGATGATTCGATTATCATTCGCTATTGAATTTTCTCAAGATGATATTAAAATTAGATGTTTTGATTCTTGTTGCAACAAAATAAAGACTTGCAATGTTTTGACTAAAGATGAAGAACAAGAAAATTTATTAATTACTCTTATTTCAAAAATTGAAAGATATTAAAGAATACCTTAAAAACTTAAGAAGACTATGATGAAAAATACTAACAAACCTCTCATCCAAGATCTCTTGATGAAACTTTGGAAAGATTTTAAACAAAAATCCAAAGTTGTTACTATCTCAGATTTGCAAGATGAGATTAGTAATATCAAGAAAGATATTGTTGAATTTAAAGAAAGATCTACAAGATGTAAAACTAATAACAAAAAATTTGGAACAAGAATTTTAATTTCAAAACTTAAAATTGTTTTCAAAATAATTCGATAATGAAGATAATAGATCCAAGCATTCCTATGAAGGAGAATCCAACAATAATTTGATTTTCAATGATGTCAAGATTATCACTTGATTAAAGTTGTTCCTCCCAAATGGTATGCTAAAGTTCATATTGTTGTTTCTCAAGATTATTCTTTTGATGTTATTGCTTTGATTGATTCTGTGTGATTTGAATTGCATTCAAGAAGGACTTATCCCAAATATTTTAAAAATCCATTGAAAATTGAATTCGCTAGTGGAAGCAAATTGCAAATTAAATATGAATTGAATAATGTTCATATTTGCCAGAATAATGTTTGTTTTCACATTCCTTTTTTGTTAAAAATATGACTGATAAAGTAATTATTGGAATACCTTTATTTGTGTTCCACAATTTAAAATAGGTGTTTCAGAAGATGGGTGTCCTTTAAATTTCATTTTGCTTCAAGATTTGAAATTGACATCAATCAATTAAATCTCAATTTGATTTCTGCTAAGACTAACAATTGAACTTCCTTAAACAAGAAGTTAAATACAAAAGATTCTGAACAACTTTCTCGATAAATTGTTGCATCAAAGATTCAAAGATTTCTACTTTTAATAACAAAGATTGTTGACACTGCTTGTTTGAACTTCCTAATGCTTTTTGGCATAGAAAGAAGCATATTGTTTTTTACCTTATGTCAAAGATTTTTGAAAAAAAAGAAAAAGAAATTCCTACTAAAGGCCAGACCCATTCAAATGAATGTTGAAATTTTAGATTTTTGTCAAAAAGAAATTATTGATTTGCTTGCAAAAGGAATTATTCATAAGAGTAAATCCCTTGGTCTTGTGCTGCTTTTATGTTAGGAAAATGTTGAGATTGAAAGAGGAGTTCCTAAGTTAGTTATTAATTATAAGCCCCTCAATGATGTGCTAGAATGAATTAGGTACCCTATCCCTAACATGAAGGACTTAGTTAGCCATCGAGTGATGCTTTAGTTTTCCAAGTTTGATATGAAGTCGGGTTTTGGCAAGTCTAAATTGATGACTAATAGATATAAGACCGCTTTACTACCCATTTGGTCATTATGAGTGGAATGTTATGCCTTTTGGATTGAAGAATGCTCCTAGTGAATTTCATAATATTATGAATGATATTTTCAACCCTTTCACCCATTTCACCATTGTTTACATTGATGATGTTCTTATTTTCTCAAAATCTATTGAAGAACATTGGAAACATCTGAATTCCTTTTTAGATACCATTAAGCACAATGGCCTTGTTGTCTTAGCCAAAAGAATAAACTTTTTCAAACCAAGATTAGATTCATTGGTTATGATATTTCTAAGGGACAAATATGCCCAATTGATAGAGCCATCCAATTTGCTAATAAGTTTCCTGATGTCATCATTGACAAAACCCAACTTCAAAGATTTCTTGGTTCTCTGAATTATATTGCCGATTTTTACAAAGATTTACGAAAATATTGTAAACCTTTGTTTGATAGATTACAGAACAATCCTCCACCTTGGACTGATATCCATACTTCCATTGTCAAACAGATTAGGTATTCTTTCAAATAATGCTTTTAAAATTGTTGAGACAAATGCCTCTGAAATTGGTTTTGGAGGAATTCTGAAACAACTTGTTTCACTAGGATCTCTTGAACAAATTGTTCGATTTCATTCTGGGTCTTGAAACAATGCGCAATCTAATTATAGTACTATTAAGAAAGAGATTCTTTCTGTTGTTTTATGCATTACAAAATTTCAATCCAATCTACTCAATCAAAGATTTTTATTGAGAATAGATTGTAAATCTGCAAAATACATATTGAAAAAGGATGTTGAAAATATTGCATCAAAACAGATTTTTGCCTGATGGCCAGCAATTATGAGTGCTTTTGATTTTGATATAGAATATATTAAAAATTCTGATAATTCAATTCCTGATTTCTTCACTCGTGAATTTTTGCAGTGCCACCATGGCAAGCAAAAAGGACAAGGAGAAGATTGATTCTATACCTTTGGTCTTAAAACCAGAGTCTACTCCCTTTACTCCCTCTCCTCCCTTTCTCCTTATTTTTATTGACCCTCCTATTTACATTAGTCTCCCTTCTTCTCAGCACTTATTTTATATTGAAAAGAATCATTCTCATATTAAATCTCCAAAGCAATTGATCCTTTCTTACTTTCCTCCAGATTTCCATTGGATTCCAAAACATCCCAAAAAGAATCTAGTTTATTATACCAATATTTTAATCCAAACTAAATCTGTTCATATTAAACTGATTTTTAGCAAAACCTCTGGTTCCCCAAAACTTTCTGGTACTTTAGCAAGTCTTACCAATTTCATTTCTGAAAAAGATTGGGGAACCCACCTATTTTGCATTTTGTCAAGAAATACAAAATTCCTTGGTTTCTGGCATGGCGTTATATCATCAAAGGTGTCAGGGTTGAAAGACATTGGTTTCAAGCTAAATTACGAGACGATAGTGCACAAATTGATGTTGTTATCAATGATGTTAAAAAATTAGTTTCTAAAGCTCCGGTTTCATTTCAAATTTCTCCCCATAGTGCTTTTTCAAAATATTCAAACATTTCCAAAAAGAAAAAATTGATAAAGACCTTTCTTGATTCTTTGGATAATTCCTCTGATGAAGATGAAGAAAAGAATTACTGAAGAATTGTCCCATTTGAAGATTTCAAGATTCACCCAAGACTTGTTCAGATTCACCTAAGATTTGTTCAGCTGCATTGCTGAATATTTGAAGATTTGAAGATTTACCCAAGACTTTGTTCAGCCCCACTCTCACTGCTGAAGATTTGTTTGATTTAAAAATTTCAAGATTTTCCTGTTGAAGATTTTCAAGATTTTCCCCAAGATTTCAAGATTTTCAGACTATTTTGAACCCCGACAATTTGGTCTAAAGATTTGGTCCTCAAAGATTCATTGTCACTATTCTATTCACTATCACTATTCATGTTCCATCCATGAAAAAATTTATACTTTGACCTTGTACTCTTATTCTGTTTGTTGGATGAAGCTTGTCTATATAAGAAGCTTCTCCCACCCTTTGTAAGGCAGAGCTTTTTTGTGGTTTTTCCCGAAAGCCTCTAGCCATTTCTTCCTTTGTAATTTCCATCTAGTTTCCTATTTCCTACTTCCATATTTCCTTTTCTTCTTCTACTTTTGTAAGTGTGATTTTAACACTTCAATAATATTTTCAGTTTAGTTTAACTAATTTATTTTCAATTACTTTCATTATATTACTTGCATACCGCCAGATTGGACGGTTTTACTACTTTATTTACATTACAGCAATTTTCATTCTGTAATTTATATTCTGCATACCTAATGTGGTAAATCTGTAACCAAATTTTTATCAATAATAAAATTACCACTCGCAATAGGACGAATCCCGTAGGATAGGGCTATGTTGAGGATGTCGAACCTCAAGGACTGTAGGGGTTTTGTTACTAAATTCAAAAAATTAATTTTAACCTAATTAACAAAAGATGTTTGATTGTTTGTGAAATTGAGTGCATGAAAGTAAATGCAGAATTAAAAGTAAATATATGAGAGAGAGAAGTAAGGTACCGATTTCACCACAATCCGCAACAATGGTACTAATTTAATTCTAAAAACTCAGAATATGTATGTTATAAAAGAACAAGAAAATACAATATCAAGGGATAAGGATAATCTATCTTTTGGCACGGATCGTCCACCTAACCACTAAGATGCGGCACGACCCGTCTTCCTAGGCATAAACTATAAAATCTTTAATAAGTTTTCATACAATCAATGGAATAGCATAACCCATCTTAGTTTGGCATGGATCGCCTACCTAAATTACACTAAACTAGGTGTAGTACGATTTGACCCGTCTTCTCCTAGGCATGGCCTATCTTAATCCTATTGATCATATGTCTATTAAACTATTGCATAACCATCAATCTTATAATCACGTAAAATAAGGTTGATTTGAGTTCAATATAGCAAAATAATTTCTAAGACAAGAATAGAATTTCAAATATTGAATTTGAATTGAATAACAATTGCATTGAATATTAAGAACGTAAATCTAAAGTTGCAATCCTCACATTATGCAATCACATACATAAATTGAATTAAATGAAATCAAATACAATCACCATTGTGCTTGGAAAGGGTTTACATCGGTACCCACTAAGGGTTTAGCCGCCATGATCTTCTAAGCTCCACGCATAAGTTCTCAATTTCACTCGTGAAAAACGGCCCCTTTTACAATGTTTAAGAGCCTATTTATAGGGATTAGAAAACCCCAGAAACCCTAAACCCTAATTACGTCAGAGGTCGGGCCTCCCAATCCAACCGGGAGAGTGAAAGTCGAGTTCAGTCACAAAAGGTGATTTCGTGTTCGACGCCTGAAAGTGCGATCGATTTGATCGCAGCAACGCTCACAAGCTTTAATGGATCGCTCATGCAGGCGATCATTATCGCTCCTGTACGTAATGATGCCAACTTGTCCTTTTAGCCCGATTTCCAATGGAACTCTTGCATTTGACCTTGAAACACTAAACAACGCAAAATCAAATAAATAACAATGCTAAGGAATTAATATATGAAGTAAAGGGCTTGAATGTGCAACATTCCGCTTATCACACCCCCCCTAAACTTACATATTGCTAGTCCCTTAGCAATACAAAACAGAAAATAAACTGAAAAACATAAAGATAAATCCAAATTGTGGATGTACGGGTTGCATTTAGTATATGCAACAAGCCTTTTAAACCCCTAGGAATTCTAGAGGACGAGTGGAGTCTCGTGAGGGTTTTCCGAAATGATACCCACAAACATTATGCACAGTTCATGTTATCCAAAAATTAAAGCATCACTCAAAACCATGATTTTCATTCATTAGCAAGCTTAAAAGTTAAACTCCATCTTCACAATGAATTGGAAATTAAAGTCTAATTACTTACAACAAGCAAAGAGGCATCACAAGCTCAAAATAGTAAAGTGAACTAGCACAAGACTATGAAGCTTCCAAACAAATTCAATGTGCAAAGTCTCAATATCTCAAGATTCACCGAAGTCCTATCAATGAAATAACAATGGCATACTTTTCTTATTTTATTTATTTATTTATTTTATTAGGCTCTGCAATGTTTAGTTCCTTAAGCTTTCTAATTGACCTATGTAGTGAGTGTTGAGCCAATGACTCCCAAACCAGATGGTTTTAGGGCATTAGGTGTAGAGACACCCCTAAGGACTTATTAACTCAAGTCAAAAGGCTACGAAACTAAACTAGCCATAATGTTAACCACATCAAAACTCCCCACCTTTTGACGTGAACGCTCAATGCTTAATGAGGCAAGAGGTCCAGTTACTTAGTGAACAATTCATCAATGATTATCATCATTTCATTTTTTTTTATAAATTTAACCACATCAAAGTTCCTCATCTTTTGACGTGAGCACTCACTGCTTTGAGGCAAGAGGCCCAGTTACTCAATGAAGAGTTTATCAATGGTCAAATTTTATTATTATTTTTTATTTTTTTATTTATGCCAATGTATCCAACCAATAAGTCACCCAAAGGTCACCCAAAACATAGAAACATACACATTAAACCTACATGTTATACCCCACCAATCATGTGCTAATGTGCTTGTGTAAGAGTAGATCAAACATGTGAATTCTCAATTGCCTAAAGCAAGTAACAAACTAAAAAATCCAACATCGATCATGTGTTCAAACTTTTAAGCTCACGATGAAATCAAATCACAAATTTTAGGTCAACCAAAATTTAAGGACAACATGAACATGCATTTTTTTTTTTTTCAAAAACAAGACAAGTGTGTGTAAATGTGTCTCTCATACCCCAAACTTGAATCATACATTGTCCCCAATGTATGTACAAAACTGAAAAATGAGGTGAAGGGTATAGAGTACCGAGTGAGCGTATGTGGGTATATCATACCCCAAACTTGTATCCAAAACACATGTCCCGAAAAATTGATACTCCAACCAAGAACAATCAAGTGCAACATTGTTGTAAAAGTGATGGGGAAAGGAAAAATGACCTAAATAGGTCACGGAGACATTCTCTCGAGGGCGAACGATCGCCAAGGGTGGGAAATGTTCACACTTGAGTGTTGTGCATGGGTTGGGGACAGAACGTGCGCCTTGTGCACAAGCAGGGAGCGAATGATCGCCCAATGGTGAGCGAAGGTTTGCTTCCTCGAGGTTTGCACTTTGAGGAGGTAATGAACGATCGCCCAAAGAGGTGCGATCGCTTCCTCGAATGCCATTCCCATTGAACTATAAGTTAACTAAGAAAATATAACAAAAATGAACAACAATGGAAAAAATAATACCGGATGGAGATCATGTACTGGTGAAGTTAGGATTCAAGTGCAGGGTTTGCACTTGATCCTTGAGGTAATGCTCAAAGTAATTGAGTCCCAAAGGATCTTACCTCGATCCTTTAGAAGTCCAATCAAGCTCTTCCATCCTTCTTCTTTATGATCATGTAGCATTCCACAAGGAAGAGAAATCTTCTTATTATTCTAAACTACTTCCTCGTGATGAAAGGTCTTGATTCTCCTCATGGCCATGCCCTAGTGTTTGTCCCAATTGGTTCCATGATCAACCTTTTGTCTCTATAGGGGTCCACACAACCGGGACAACTCGGGAGCTTTGAAAAATTTATCCACCCCAATAAAGTCCACTTCAAAGAACCTCTCATGAAATTATGTTTCTTGGGGTTGTCATCGTGGGGAGTACTTGAAGTAAGGGCATAGGCTCGTGGGTTTCTCCATGATGGGGTTTAGATAGAGTTTCAAAGTGGGGGTCTTCAACAGTTTCCAATGGCATCCAAGAAGAAACAGGCCTTTTGATCAGGTGCATTCTGAAAGGCGTGAAAATGTTTAGCCTGATCTTCATATTCCCAAAAGAAATCTTCATTACTCGGTCGACAATTAATGCATGCATTAGGTTGCAAGGAAAGGACGCCCAAGATGACCGGAATTTGTTTATCCGGATAGGGATAGGTTCATGTCAAGAACTATAAAATCAATCGGATAGTAGAACTTGTCCACCTTGATAAGGACATCTTCCACAATTCCTGGTTTCTTGATAGATCTGTCAGCCAGTTGCAAGACTAGTACTTGTCGGTTTCAATTCCCCTAAGCCAAGCTTCTGATACACTGAGTATGGAAGCAAATTTACACCAGCTCCTAAGTCAAGGAGAGCTCTCTCAATCTGAGTGTTTCCAATGACGCATGAAATTGTAGGTGCTCCAGTGGTCCTTCAATTTGGGAGGAGGTTGTCAATCGGGGAGCTCACTTGTTCGCGGAGAACAACTTTCTTAGGAATGTGTTTCGATTCTTCCTCTTTGAGTGCACAAGTCTTTGAGGAACTTCATAAGCTGGAACTTGCTTTATGGCATCTAGGAGTGGAATGTTGACCTTAACTGCTTGAAGGTTTCCATCATGTCTTGTATCTTCTCTTCTTGCTTTCCAAAGTGGAAGGATGCCTTGAGACGCCTGGATATGGGGCTTTAGGCACATATGGTTCTCTGAAATGGGGGTCATATGAAGATGTGTCATTGATCACTTGCTTACCCTTGTCTTGATGCTTAGTCCGGTGGTCTCAAGTTGCTCCTCCTTCTTTTCTTCCACATGATTGTCACCACTCTTCCACTTAATGTGGTAATAGCTTGAATTTGCTCAGATGAGAAGTTTCATTTACCATGTATAGCCCCTTAGGATTGACGAGACTTGTAAGCTTCCCTTCTTCCATCCTATTGAGGTGTTTGCCATTTGTCCCATTTGAGTCTCTAGTTTGGCAATGGATTGAGAGTGGAGTTTCGTGTGGGACATCTCATCAAACTTTCCATCAATCGCATCATCTCACCAATTCTTCCATTCATCTCACCCAACAAGTTCAGAATTGTTCATCATTGGATTCTCTCGTGTGGAGCAAACTCGGTATTGCTTATGTGGAGGTTGATATGTGGAAGATGAGTTGTAGGGCTGTCTGTTGGGTGAGCTTGATTGTGTGGTCCCAGGTTGAGTTCTCTGCATTGACCCTTCCATGAGAAATTGGATGGTTTCTCCATTGTAAGTGTTGGAGTATGGATCATTACGCCGGGAGAAAGAATGGCATTGACTTGTTTCATTAGAAATATCAAGATAATTGACATGAAGGGCATGTTATTTACCGATGCATAGTGCTAGAACAGAATGAACATGGTTCAGTTGAGTTGATGTGAGCAAGATTAGAGCAAAACCAGTCATCAATTGGTCCAACTTCTTGGTGATGGCATCAACTACTTGAGTGGCCATGTGGTCCTACTTCAAAGACTCTCCGCCTTTGGTGCTTTAGGTGCGGGTTCTCTCCGTCTATTGGAAGCCTGCTGACGAGAGTTGTTACTCAAGTTTTCAATCATCGCCCATGCCTCATCTTCACTCTTTAACATGAATGTCCCCCACATGATGCATCTATGCAAGACTCGGTCAGACCATCATAAAAACTCGCACTAGCTGCCATTTGGGGACAACATGGTGGACATGATCTAAGTAAGTCTTTAAGCCTCTCCAAGTCTCATGTAGTGGTTCACCTGCATTGGGTGATACCAGTGATGGCCGCCTAATATCATTGGTCCTTCCTATGGGAAAATATTGCTTGAGAAAAACTTGTTGCAGTTGATCCCAAGAAGTGATAGAGTTGGGTTCTAAGGACTGGAACCAATGTTTGGCTCTTTCCTTAAGGGCAAAGACAAACAGACGCATCTTTAGGGCATCCTCAAGAATCCTGGCCAATTGAATGGTAGAACAGATTGACTGAATTCACGAGGAATTCATAAGGATTCCCATGGGGAAACCCTAGGAACATCGGCAAACTTTGTATGGTGCTAGGCTTGATCTCATAATGAGTTGCCGTGTGCCGGCAACCTGAGACATGAGGGAGTAGTGTATGTGGGTGGAATGTAATGATCCTAAGCTACGTGAGGGATGCCACCATGGTGTCAATGGTGTTTTCCTTAGACAAACTAGCTTTCCTTCGGCTCTAAGTTGTCTAAGAGTGTGTTCAATGTCGGGGTCACAAGAAACTAAAGGCAAAGACAAAGATCACCCAACATAAACTAGAATTGAAAATAAAGCAGAAACTAAAGACCAAAACAGAAAATAACAAAACAAAAATTGCTTTAAAATAAGAAGAAGTGAATGATATAACACTAGGTGATCGCTTAGCTATGAATGACAGACTGAATGAAACTTGAAAGAAAAAATCAGAACTAAAAAAATGAAAATAACTTAAGAAAAAACAAAAACAAATAAAGAAAACAAATTAATAATAAAAATTAATAACTTAATCTAAAATTTAATAACAAACAAAAATCGCAAACGGCGCCAAAAATTGATGTGGTATTGTGACCAAAATATCAATAATAAAATTACCACTGTAATAGGAACGAATCCGTAGAGGATAGGGCTATATTGAGGGTGTCGAACCTCAAGGACTATAAGGGTTTTGCTATTAAATTCTAATTCAAAGACTAATTTTAACCTAATTAACAAAAGATGTTTGATTGTTTGTGAAATTGAGTGCATGAAAGTAAATGCAGAATTAAAAGTAAATAATACAATATGGCAACTAATTTAATTCATAAACTATAATATGCATATGTTATAAAAGAACAAGAAAATACAATATCAAGGGATAAGGATATCTTAATCCTATTAATCATATGTCTATTAAAACCCATTGCATAACCATCAATCTTATAATCACAGAAAATGAGGTTGATTTGAGTTCAATACAGACAAAATAATTTCTAAGACAAGAATAGAATTTCGCAAATATTGAAATTGAATTGAATAACAATTGCATTGAATATTAAGAACAAAAATCTAAAGTTGCAATCCTCACAGTCATGCAATCAACATACATAAATTGAATTAAATGAAATCAAATACAATCACCATTGTGCTTGGAAAGGGTTTACATCGGTACCCCACTAAGGGGTTTAGCCGCTCATGATCTTCTAAGCTCCACAGACAAGTTCTGAATTTCACTCTAGGAAAACGGCTCCCTTTTACAATGTTTAAGAGCCTATTTATAGGGATTAGAAAACCCTAGAAACCCTAAAACCCTAATTATAGTCGTAGGTCAGTCTCCCAATCCAACGGAGGCGAAAGTCGAGTCCATGTCAAAAGGTGATTTCGTGTTCTGCCTCGAAAAGCGACGTTCCAGAATTTGGGATTGTTCGCAGCGTCACGATCGTTCACAAGCTTTGGGCGATCGTTCGCAGTGCGATCGTTCACAGGATCGTTCCCAGGTACAAAATGATGCCAACTTGTCATTTTTAGCCCGATTTCCAATGGAACTCTTGCATTTGACCTTGAAACACTAAAACAACGCAAAATCAAATAAATAACAATGCTAAGGAATTAACATATGCGAGTAAAGGGGCTTGAATGTGCAACATTCGGCGCTTATCAATACCGCCTTCATGACTGGTTCTATTGCTTTCTTTTAATACACTATTTTTACTGCACTATTTTCATATTGCATACTACGCTTCCTCCCTTCCCTTGGTATATATATATATACTCTTTGGTAATGGGTTTGAAGCTAAATCTTTTTTTTTTTTTTTTTTAAGGAAATTATTCTTCATTCTATAATAAAAGATTCAGAGTATAAAGTTCTTATAGACATAGAGAAAACATAGCCAAAGCTATGAAAAATACAACATCATAGATACACTAAAAATCTAACAATAATAAACATATCTACCTCCTCCGATCCAACCCATATGCACACTTCATTTAAGGGGCAGATCTACTTTGGGCAAACTAGATATGAATATATAGGTAGGTCTTGTCCCTAAAGAAACACGCTTTATTAACCCGGCCATGAGACAAACCCCTTGTACCGAAACTATCCCTCCTCAACTCAAAGGCTAGGATAACACAACAAAACAAGAATAAAACAAAGAAAACCAACATCAATGGCAAGATCTAGCAAGAAAACAGGAAGGGAAGACTGTTGCTGTTGCTGAATCTGGATGCTGCTGCTAGGGTTCCAAAATCAAACCCCTAGCAAGGAAAAGGAAAGAAAAACAAAAAAAATTCCATTCCTCCCCCCTTCAAGGTCTCACCAAAGAGGGACTAGATCTTGAACCTAAATCTTGAACCAACAAAACAAATGGCAAGAATTTACTATTTCACCCCATTTTCCTCCCTCTCGTCATAAAGAACTTTTTTTTTGGCTTATGCACTTCGTCCTTTTTTAATGGGTTTGCCATTTTACAATAAAATTAGCAAGGGAAGAACACACTGAAAACAAAAATAAAATAAAATTCAAAGGTTTTCCATTCTAACTGAAAGAGTAATTGTTCACATACTTGAATCTACTATCAGGAGTTTCACATTAAGGGGCTATAAGTAAGTAAGTAGTGGGCAATTTTCTCGTTTAATCTTCTCCGTAATGAAACATCATCGTTGTAACTTTAGTCAAACCCAACAATAAAAAATAAACAAAGTTTGATCACTATAAACGAAAGTCACAGACATACACTTGAGAGGTCACTTAACTATATAATTACAGTGATACATTTGTTTTATTTTAATATTCCTATGATAAAATATTTATCACATAAATGAAAAATTAATTTAATTGATGAAACACTTCAAAGTTTAACTTTTTACTAAAGTCAACTATTTCTATTATATTTAACATTTTCTCAATTATTTAATACGTATTTTTTGACCCAATAAGCCAGGCTTTATTGTTGTTGTTGTGTGTGTATATATATATACCCGATTACCAGTTATAATCGGGTTTTTGAAAATGAAAAAAATTAGTAATCACCTGAAAGGGTCGGTTACTAGTTGGTGGCCGATTATAACCGGCCGAATTTAGTCCCCTATTCATGACATTGCTCCTTCAAGTTTCAAGGTTAATAGATTTTTTGAGCGGCGATGACACTAATAAAAAAAATACATGCACAATCAGATACAAATATTCTCAAGGCTGTCTCTCCCACTTCTAATTAGCCAGATGAAATGAAATGCTTACTGAGATACCAATCATTTGAAATCTAACTCAATACGAATATGATGCCTGATCTCCCATCAACACGCAGGAGCAAAATATATCAAAAAAACGAATGGAGGACAATTGTCAAATGGGGTTGTTCCAAAATTCAAATTGACTCAAATAAACCAATAACTAAGAACAATCAAATATTAAAAATAAAAAAAATAAAAATAAAAAAGTACTTCATTCCTGGGATGCTCTGTAACTCTCTGTTCCAAGCTCTGTTTCTGGAGTTCCCATAGCTCGCATTGGAATAAATAATTCATCAACAAAATTATTTAGTCCTTAACAATTTTCCTAAAACGGGCATAGACTCAAACAGAGAACTTAAAAGAAGTTAAAGGCATGACAAATACAACAGCTTCTTATGGAATAAATAAGCACAACAATCTCAAATTTTATTGGTACAAAAAGACTCCATGAGCTTTTTCTCATGGCTTTGAATTAAGAAATCATCTTAACATAACAAACTGGTACAAAAAATACATAATTTGAAACTAAAAACTAGTAGCAGCATCAACCGAAAAACTAGCAGCTTCATCAACCAAAAAACTGGCAGCATCTAATTTGTAAAATCCAGTAGTGTCATCAAACTTAACAGTACATAACCATCAACATCCAACTTCCAATATCCAGCAGCACCTAAGAAAATCAAGAACACATAACCACCAAGCTCTCAGACCTTTACACATGTTCCTTCATTCATGAGATCCCTGTAAGAATTTAAAACATTTGACTGTTAAAAATACATAAATCAATATGAACAAAACATGCTGAGTAATTACATTAAGAATAAAACATGTTGAGTAATTACACTTAAACATGCCACTTGACGCTCTAATTTTTGTGTATACCTGAATAATTACACTATCTTGAGTGAGAATTATATGACCCTGCTGATCATCAGTTACTGAAGAAGGCAATGATATTAGCAAAATCTCATTTAAGGAGAAGTTTCAGATTTTAAAGAGTGATAAAAAAAGGAACCAAAAGCTTACTGTAAGCTTAACCAAATTATTTCTATTTTGAACGGTGAATTGCCAGTCAAGGACATATGTCCCATAAAATACAGCCATAACATATCCAAGTAGCCCTTGAACAGCCATCATTGAAGGAGCTCTTATGCGTCTTCATCCTCATACTCATCCTCATTTGGATTGTTGCCTCCCATGTATTGACATTTACAGTTATATAATTACAATTGAATGAAAAATAAAGGAAACTTTGAGTTGGCTTTAGCAGGAAAAATTTTAGTATTTTTTTTAGAATTGAATGACTTAGAGATATTACATTAGAAGTGGTTTATTCCTGTTAGTCTTTTATTTCCATTAGAATTGGGATTTGAATGTTAGAGATAATATGTTATCATATTAAAAGTGGTTTATTCCAATTAATTTTATTTTCACTATGCATTGTACGTGTCTATTTAAAGACATCAAAAGTTAACAAAATAACCAATCAGCTATTTGTTATTGGGAGCTTAGGATTCCTTAAACTACACTAAAGTAAGGAGCTTAGAATTCTTCAAATTATCCTACCAAAATTCTATTCCATGTCACATAACACACATCTATAAGTACAATATAGTACCAAATTAAATTTTTGGCCAGTAGAAAGCAAGCAATTAGACAAGGCTTGGTTTGATGTTGATGGTTGAGCTTGTTGGTATGCAATCTTAATCCAATATTCTCTCGTGTGAAAGTGGCACATCTATAATAATTTCATTATATTTCTAAATTCTCTAATGTGGATAAGGTCAAGACTTCTAAGACTCAAATGAACTGCAACTCATTTCAAGACATACAAAGAAGAAAAGTCAAACTGAAACCACTCCTAGAAGAGCAGGATTCCTACCAGGAAAAAAGCATTTAATAAGAGTTAGGCAACAAAATGTATTAGTGACAACACATGTTTAAGGACGAAATTAAACTGTTAATTAACACAAACAAATTAACCATAAAAAATAGATAACAAAAGAGGAATAGCAATACATTATAGTAGTTGAAAAGACATGGAGAAAATATTACCTTAATGACTTGAGCAAATATTTTCCTTACAGATTAACTATGTAAAGTTTAGAATATCAAATTTGTCATGAATGTTGAAGAACTAGAAATCTTTCACACAGATTTTAAAAAAATCTTGTAATGTTTTATCTGCTTGATTAGTAGTCAACAAGTCAATCAAAATGGTTGTTGTGGTCATTTGCCGAGAAACCCTTGTCAACCATCATTTGGATATATTTCACTACCAATGAAGTCTCATTATGATGCAAGAAGCCTTGGATGATTGTGTTATAAGTGACATGGTTAGGTGAGCAACCATTCTCCATTTTTTCAAATAGCTCCCTCGCTTCATTTAATAGTCCCTCTTTGCAAAAACACTTTGATCATTATATTAAAAGTCCAAACATTAGCTTGAATGCCTTTGGTAGGAAGAGTGTTAAAGAGTTCTCTTGCAATTGTAAGTTTCCACATTACACATACCATCAATTAAAGATGTTGTAAATCACAATATCAAGATCTAACTTTTGTCTTCCATCGCTTGAAACAATGTCATTGCCTCTAGAAAGTGTAGATTCTTACATAGGCCATCTAACAAAATAGCATAAGTTTGGACATCAGATGTTGACCACATCTCTCATGGAGTAGCTCTAGTGCCTAAGAGGTCTCCCAACTCGGCAAAACCCGCCTAATGAGAGTGGTGTAAGCGACAACATCAGCAATCATGCCATTGTTACTCATTTCACGGAAAAGACTCATTGCCTCATCAATTCTCTTATCTTTACAATATCCATGGATCAATATGCTATGGCTAACAACAGAAGGCGAACAACCATTTCGAATCATCTTATCAAATACTTTTGATAGCTTCATCCATTCTATTTTGCAAACAGTAACCGTCAATCAAAGAATTGTAAGTGATTGTATTAGGCTCTACGCCCCTTTGAATCATCACATTAAAAACTTCTTCAGCCTCTTTCAACTCCCCCTCCTTGCCAAGTGTGTCCACCAATATGTTAAATGTATACAAATCTGGCATGATTTTCCTTTCCACCATCTCATTCCATAGTTTAGTTGCCTCCTTCCACCGGGCCAAATTGCATAAGCCTTGAATTAAAGAACTGTAAGTGATAACGTTTGGCTGAATTCCTCTACTTGTCATTTAGAGAAAAAAGTCAAAGCCTCGATTCAATCTATCTTACATAAACTATCAATGATTATGTATACATCACTACATCAAGTTCAAGATTTTTTTCTTCCATCTTTCTAAACAACCCAATAGCTTCACTGGTCTTGCCTATTTTACACAAACAATTCATTATCGTTCCATAGGTAACTGTGTTAGGTTTGTAGCCTATCTCCATTTTGTTAACCAACTTCACTGCTTCAGCAATTTTACTTGAAGACAGAGCCCTTGATAAGAGTGTTTAGAACTATGCAGTTCGGTTGAAAACCAAGTTTCAAAATTCTTGCTAAGATAGAAAACCAAAATCCACCCGATTCAAATGACAGAAACAATTAATCAAAACGCCTTAGAATATAATCATCGGGAGCAATTCCAGACAGTTCCATTTCTTTAATAGAGTAATAACAGTTGAGTGATGCTTCATTCTTGTAATTGCAGTCAGCAATTGATTAAAATCTACGATGGAAGGCAAAGGGTGCATGTGAAGCATTCTATCAAACACGCCTAAGGCATCATCAAGATTCCTAAAGCTACGAGATCTGCATCGATCCCTCACAGATTTCAAGAACTGATTGGGGCTTTCCACAATGTCTGTACCACTATTGGTAGTTTTAGCGGAAGTAGAACAAAAACAGCGATAATAATAATCATAATAAAAATTTTGAGCATTGGAAGAAAGCCTCAAATACGAATAATGATTGAAGAAGAAAGCAAGAGAGTTTATAGACTTAGTCGTACCCATTTCCTGACGAAGTGGAAGAAAAGCAGAAGCCGATCTGATGTAGCGGCTCTGCTCAAGAGAAATAACCAGAAGAAGAAGATGCAGATCTGATGTAAAAACACGTGTCAACTTCTTGATATCGTGATTTTGTTTTACACCAGAAAAGGACAGTCTTGCCCTTCTGGAACTAACGACCGAAATGAAGAAAAAGAAAAAAATCTTCATTTTTTATTTGCTGATTTCAAGTTGGAATTTTTTTGATAAATTGCTATGGTGGTTGAATAATCAAGTAGGGAGGTGGAACTTGGCATTTTTTGGATCAGTTTCGTGGGCTCTAAATAGATTTGAATGTTACAAAAGATGTGACAACGTTATTGAAATGTTTCAACGTATATAAGTTTGGATGATCACTTTGTAAATGTAAACCACATAACAAATAATTATATATGAATTTAATCGGTTGAAACTATATTTAATGAAGCGAAATTCTTAGTTTGAATTTTTCTCCCTCACTCAAATGCTGTAAAAAAAACAATTCTTTGTTGAGTGACATGCCATTTTCCCAAAACCACAGCCAATGAGCATAGTACCATCAAAAACGTCCCCAAACTTCAAATGAATAATACTCTACAACTCTGAATCAACAAGATAATTCAATAAATCTTCAAGATAACAATATAGGAAGAGCAATACACAATAGTAGTCCAAAAGATATGAAGAGAAATATTATCGTAATGACTTGCAATAAACATGTTTTGTAAGTTACAAATTAAATTATTAGAGTATGAAATCTTTTCTGCTGGTTAAAGAATGAGAAAACTTTTACACAAATTTTTAAAATAGTTTTTGTAATGTTTTATCTACTTGATTAGAAGAGATAGATCGGCTTTTATTATTATCAAATAACGTATGCTATTATAATTTGATGAAGATTACGTCGTAATAAATGATAGAAGTAATTAAAGGGTTTAGATTTATCATAATAAATACCAATAAATAAATAAAGTAATGGATAGAGAAATTGATATTTATTATGATAAATCTAAACCTTTAATTACTTATATCATTTATTACGATATATCTTAACCATTGAAATTATATGATACAGCTGTTATTTCAATAACAACACTAAAGCCAAATCCTAGCAGATGATACGCCGATCAAAATGTTCATAGTAGTTGCTTTTGCTGAGAAACCCATGTCAAAATTGTGAGAATATAAAACGTAAAGCTTTTGCAATGACATTTAAGCATCCAAGTCCTCAATATACTCAAAATGATAGAAACTTTCAAGTAAATTTTCAATAATATGAGATGGATTCGAGAAACTTGGGATCATCTGCTTCCAAAATCCAACTAATAAATTTCTTTCACTTTTAAGCAAGATCAAGAATTGCCATGTACCCACTTCCACTTCAGGGTAATTCTAATTTACTCTTTATATATTTTTTTTTTTTTGGTCAATTATTTCTCAAGTTTTCTAATTTCTTAGAGTTTCCTTGATATGTATTTGAATTTTTAAAGTTCTATTAACATTTTCTTTTCTCCAATTTGTAATTATAAGCCCATTTTTCCTCCAATATTTATGGTAATGGGATATTCTCACTTTGATTTAAAATTAAAAGAAGGATCGGCCTGAATAGTGGGCCATTTCTATCTATCTATGATTGATCCTTGCATGTATATAGATGGTAATTAATTAAGATTTTTTTCTTATGTGACAAAATTTTCTTACAAATTGGATTAGATAAATTTTCTCAAACCCAATTTTAAACATAACATGTGTCCCTTAAGTATGTGAGAAGTACATGTTTTCTTATTAATGCTATTTTTTAAAAAACACACACACACATGAAAGAACACAAAACATATTAAAAAAAATTATAGTTCTTATATATATGCTAAGGAACATATCACTTTTAAAAGCGCGTTTGAGCAGTTTCCCCAACTCATTTTATAGGATATTTTTATTTCTAGCGTAATTTATATTTTATTAAAAAAATAAATGTAACGTTGTTGTGTGCATTAAAATCCAAAAAAAAAAAGAAAAATTAATTCACTCAGCAAACACTATTAAACAAATAAATAAAACTTCTTCAACTATATATCTTCATGTATATTAATTGGCAACGTAAGCTATATAATATTATAATTACAATTGAATGAAAATAAGTTTGAAGTGAAATCTGCTTTTGGTTGCTTAAACCAAAACCACAAAGATAACATATATTTATAATACACTGAGGATGACTTTACAGGTAAGAAAATTTCTTAATGTTACAGGTAAGTAAATTAAAGGAAAGTGAGATTGGTGAGAGAGGAGACTTAATGCTACGGCCAAGGCAAAACCACTGAGGTTTCCTGATTTCAAGTTGAAGAGCAACTCAAACCAACAGTTCCTCTTGTTTATGCTTGCTGTTATTTTTTATGTTGGTGTTAATTTCTTATGTTCGTGTTAATTCAGTACTATTGATACAACTCATCAAATAAGACAGAATGAAGTCACTATAATACTTTGCTCTCTCTAGGTGAAAGTGTACCAGCCAAGTTAATTGTGATTTAGATGATCAAACCTTTATGGATTGGAACACATTCGTAATCGAAGTTCTGATAGATTATTTTGATTACAGGAGCATCCTAGTTTAACAAAAGCAGAAAGGAAGAAGTTATGTGGACTTATGGATGTCAAGAAACTGTCAATGGATTCATCCATGCATGCTGCACAGAATGAGCGCCTCCCGGCCAGCCACTTCGGGTTGTTGTCCAAGTTCTCTCTTTCTTTTTTTTTTTTTTTTTGAGGAGGTTAAAGCATCTGCTGGTGTTCGGTCCCTTAACAACAACAACAATTCTGGCGATGCTTCACATTCCACGACAATAGCTGAAAATTGCAGGGCCCTCAAGAAGCAGATGAGTCAAATGAGGATAAAAGGTGATGAGCTCTGGAAGAACGGGAAATTGGCTAAGAAGAACAGCAAAAACAGCCGAAGTGGCATGCAGTTGCTGCCATCCCGGTCGAGGCGAATATTTGATAAACTGTGGGCAGTGGGTAAAGGACACGGAGACAACCGAAGCTCCGAGACATCTGGGAGTTCTCAGAGCCAAACTTCATTGGTTCCTGGAGACACCAAATCCTCAGCTTTAGCTTCAAGACACAGGAGGCATTCCATCTCCTAGAATGGAATTTGGGGATTCATTTAGATCCAAACAAGTGAAGGAGATTTCAGAAAGTGTAAAAAGTGGTAGGTTTTTGTTATAGCTTATTATGGGTTTTAACTGTTTAATTAGCTGCAAAATATTCTGAAAATGGTGTACTGCAGAAAAAAATGAAGAAAAGTAATGAGCCTTTTGGGTTCTTCCTAACATGTGTTGGCTCCAAACTGTAAGATTTATCCATCCTATAAAAGTCCATGTAGGTCAATGGAGTAGGGCTCTTAATGCTTTATTGATGCTTGATGTTCTCCTGTATGAGATCTTGATTCCTTTAATTAAAGGAGGTGATGATTCAAGATTTTCCTTGAGCTAGCTTAATTTTTCTATAGGCGCAACTTTTGGGTGAAGTATATATATGCTGAACCTTCAGTTCCCCATTGAAAATAAAACCATATCTTAATCAAATAGTGATTCGATAATATTTTCTTTTTAATTCGTTTCCTTAAGTTCGATATGAAGTAGCACGAAAAGATTTAAAAATAGAAACTGTATGCTTATATGTGTTGAATGTGCATAAAATTTCAATGGTAGTATGGGTAAAGACAATGTTCACGAAGGTTTGGAAATCAGCTTAACCCCAAGTTTGGAAACCGCTCAACCCTAAGTTTGATTTTTTAAGGCAGAGATGCTGATTATTTTATGTTGTTCTTTCTGGGTGCATCCTCAAATATTGTTGGTCTCATCTCGAGGTAGCTCAAATGACTAGAGATTTACCTATTTTAAAGCGAATGTCACTAGTTTGAATTATTTTTCCTCTCTTTAAACACACACACACATATATATATATATATATATATATATAAAAAGAATGACCAACAATATAATATATATATATATATATATATATATATAAAATTGATACTCTTGAGCTGTTTAAGATATATATCTTTTAATAGTTAGAAGCTTTTTAAAAATGTTTCATTTATAAGATTTTTTTCAAAATGTGATTTAGCCCTTTTTTAGAGCAAAAAAGTCAAAGCAAGTATTTTTGAGTTTTACCAAAATGACGACATTTTATTGATCTTCATAGCTCATATTAGTAATATCTTTGAATATATTAGTAATATCTTTGAATGAGGAAGTTGGAGAGCATGAAACTTCTGGTAAGAAGAGCTTGTAGATTCTCTCATGTACTATAGATTTGGGTCCTTATTTTCTTGAACTTTTGTAAATTTGGAGATGTTCAATGGACTAGCTTGTAGATTCTCTCATGTATTATAGATTTGGGTCTTTATTTTTTGAACTTTTGGAGAAGTCCTAAAAGCATCTCCAGCAGGGCTTGTAAACTAGCTTTTAGTTAAATTTAGTTATTTTCATTTTTTTTTCTTGTTCCAACAAAACTTGTAAAGTAGAGGTTTTTCTTACTAGTGCTACAGTGAAAGTAGCACTAGTAAAGTTCACTGTAGCACATTGTAAGATTTGTTTATAATTTTTTTTCCTCTCCTTATAAGAGAGGGACCCGACCAAAACTAGACTAACATATGCCAGAGACTCGACTAAGACCCCGTTGGGACCGCCCAAGACATTTTCGTTTATATATATATATATCATTAATCTTTGGCAAAGGTTGAAGCTAAATCTTGAACCAAAACAAATGGCAAGAATTTACTCTTTTACCCCATTTTCCTCACACTTGTCGTAAATGATTTTTTTGGCTTATGCACTTTGTCCTATTTTAATGGGTTTTTCATTTTAAAATAAAATTAGCAAAGGAAGAACTCAACAAAAAGAAAACAAAATAAAATTTAATGAGTTTTCCATTCTAAAGGAAGAGTAATTTTCACGTGCTTAAATCTACTATCAAGAGCTTCACATTAGTTTGAATCCCCTCCCTCTCTTGTGTGGACATGTCAAAAAAAAAAAAAAGAACTTCACATTAAGTGGCTATAATTAAGCAAGTGGTGGGTAGTTTTCCCATTTAATCTTCTCCATACAGAAACATCATTGGAACTTCAGTCCAACCCAACAATAAAAAGTAAACAAAGTTTGATCACTATAAACCAAAGTCACTTAGGCACACTTGAGGGTTTGCTTAATTATATCATAACAGTGATACATATGCTTTATCTTAATTTTAGGTATTTCTCAACTCGAGTATTTTTTGCAGCTGGGAAGATTCTGTTATTGTTCTTCAAACCACCAAATCTCTTCTGCCATGGTCTGAGTATCCGGAGATTGTTGGAAGATGCATGGATTGCAATTAGGGCTGTAAACGAGCCGAGCTTGGGCGAGCCAGGGTTGTCCAAGCTTGCTTATTTAAAAATTTCACGAGTTCGAGCTCGAGCCGAGCTTTATGCCGAACTTAAAATTTAAGCTTAGCTCGGCTCATTAAGGAAAATTCCTTGTGCAAGCCGAGCTCAGGCTCTAAATCTAAAGCAGTGCTAAGACAATTTATCAACAATAATATCTCATGCTATCAATTCCAAATTTCAAATGACAATGTCAATACTTAGTTTGTAACTATATGACGTTACATGCATTGTTAATTTGTTATTGTCAATTTTAAATTTCTAATTCTAATAATTTCATTTGGGATTATTCTAATCACATTTTCATTATATATGATATGAATTATATGAATCAATATGATTATATGAATAATATGATTAAGTATCAATGTATCATGATTTTATTTAAGATATAACCATATGATTAACTTTTGTCATTCAATTATATATTATACATTTACTTATAATCATAGATATAATTATATATTGTATACCAATTAATTATTGTTATTCTTTTTGAGAAATACTTAATAATTAATATATATTGACTATTGTTAAATTGCTATTAAATAATAAGTAATATACTATATAAGTTATTTTTATTAAATTTATAATATGTATATATAATAAATATATACGAGTCGCGCTAATAAGCGAGTCGAACTCTTATCTGAGTATGTTCACGAACTTTAAAGCGAAGCGAGTTTAGTTTTATCTGTTTAATAATCAAGTCTGATTTTGTGTCCACGAGCGACTCATTTAATAATCGAGTCGCGCACGAGCCGAGCTTTGTCGAGCCGAGCCCGAGCAAGCTCACGAGTAGCTTTGTTCGCTTACAACCCTAATTGCAATGCATCTAAAACTCCTGTGGGTCCTACGAATATCAGTTGGTCCTACACATTTAACCGGAAAATTAGCAGAACCTAATAGGATCATTGAGGATGGAGTGAAGTTTCCAGAGAAAAATGGAATCTGTTCCAAAGGATTGGTGGGTTGAAGACGTATATGAGCTGGAGATCTATCACTATCAAATCAAAAGGAAGAATGGATGGTACTAAAAACTTATGCAATTAGATGGTTGCCCGATTTTGTCGACGCATTGGTTTCTGATGCTCCTGCCCCAATCATTCTAGGAACACAAGCATAAGTACTTTTATTATCCTTCAGTCCTTTCACTAGTTTGCTTTGAACTTGGGCACTTGATACACTGATATATCAAAAACGATAGGCAAATCTAGAACAATTGTCAAATATGGTTGTTCCAAAATTAAAATTGATTCAAATAAACACATAACTAAGAACAAAAATCTAATATTAAAAAATAAATAATTTAAAACTAAGAAATAAATAACTATATGATGCTGTCAAACCAGCAGCATCCAACTTGTAAAATCCAGCAGTGTCATCAAACTGAACATTACCACAACTCCACAAGTGAAAGTATACCGGCAAGTCAAACATATGATGAGTCAAATAAATTCACCCCATATTCCATAATTTAACCACTAAAAATAAAATAATTACCTAGAAATAAAACAAAAGCAACAACCTAATTTTATATCACGAAAAGAACAAGTATGTTTCAACAGCAAACAAAAGGGACAACATATATATATGTATGTTTCAGACAATAAGCATACAACCACAAAGAACCCCAAACTCCAAATGAACAATATTCTTCAGTAGCTATGCATCAACAAAATTTTAAATAAATTTTTGGTTGACGAAGTAGCATCAACCGAAAAACTAGCAACTTTCATCAACCAAAAACTGGCAGCATCTAACTTGTAAAATCCAACTGAACAGCACATAACCACCAACATCCAACTTCCAATATCCAGCAGCATCAAACAAAATCAACAACACAACCACCAAGCTCCTAGCTAGACCTTCAAGAGTGTTCATTTAATCATGAGATCCTGCAAGAATTTAAAACATTTGACTCTTAAAATATATAAATCAACAAGAACAAAACATGCTGAGAAATTACATTAAGAATAAAACACGGTGAGTAATTACACTTAAACATGACACTTGTTGCACAAATTTTGTTACCTCAATAATTACACTATCTTGAGTGAGAATTATTTCTCAAGTATTCTAATTCTCTCCGTTTTGTCCCTTCCTCTCTAACTTTCTGCGAGTTTCTCTCTATTTTTTTTTTTTTGGACAATTATTTCTCAAGTATTCTAATTCTCTCCCTTGCAAATTCTCTTATGCTATATTTCATAACAGTGATGCATTCCTATTATGGATTAATGAAACACTTAAAAGGTTTAGCTCGGCTGCCAATAAGCATACCAGCATCAAAATTCCAAACTTCAAGTGAACAATATTCTACAAATTGACTTTGTAAAGATTAGAATATGAAAGTAAAAAAGAAAACAAAAATCGTTGTCTGGTATGGTGCTTAAAGATTTGTCTGAATTGCCATTGCTTGTCGATTTAAAGCAACCTGTTCATTAATTAGTGTGCTCGAACTCAATTTTCTTGCAATTCAAGTTGTTCAAACCAATGAATTGATGAAGAGGTAATAAAACTTTTTTTTTTAACATGTCCATGCGGTGGAAGGGGGAGGGGAGATTTGAACTAGTATCCTCCGCTTCATGAGGCGTGGTTCACAACCGATTGATCCATTTCTTGGAGTTTTTTTTTTTAAATTTATTAATGTTTGGGATAAATTTAACTCTGCTATAAATTTTGGCAGATTATGATGAAATTTTCCTTATTCTCATTGAAGTATGCAATTACATCTTGAATTTCGCTGATTTCTCATGGCTTTTTATCGAATTTCAAAGCTAAATAACATGAAACAACAACGCTCACAGCTTATTATATCTCTGATCTAATCTATGTTCCTTTTTACCTTGTTAAAGCTTTTTTGTTTCTCCCACGTAGTTGCTATTCTGGTTAATTGCTTTTTTCTTTGCATTTATCCTTCTTCTTTTTTTGTTTATTTTTCCTCTCATTTGGTTGGGGCAAAATGTTTTATTTTTGCAGTAGAAAATTGTTTCACTGCTACCACTATTTTCATAGAACAAGTATAGCTCCTACTTTCTGGTGTCCTTTCTGATAATTTCAGTGCAGTACTTCCTGTACCTCTCTGCTATCAATGCCTTCTTATCTGTTATATGATACTTTTCTGCAAATCGTTAGCTTGGTAATTAGTTCGAAAATAATGCAGATAGAGCTGTTGAGTTCTCATGGCCTGTTTGGGACCTAATGTAAGGATGCATTTAATAGATTGGATTAGTGCTTTTTTGGTACTTTGAAGCCGTATTGTTTATTTTACCTTTTTTTTTTCACCCTTTTTATTTCTCTTCATGATTTGGAATTTCGTGATTCAAAATTTTCTTTGGGTGATAGTTGATTAATGTTTTTCTGTTGCATCAATAATATTAAGGTCCACAATAGGCATCCTAACTAGTTGCATTTTTATGTTGTTTATAGATGGATAAAACAATTCTTTTGACACTACAACCACAGTTGCATCTGTTCTTGTTGTTGTAATCTTAAAGATATTAGATCTAGAAGAGTATTACGTAGGGAACCTCATGTTAATCGAGAGTATGAACGAGGATTTATATGAATAGTATTCTCTATGGAAGTAGACAAGATTGTATTGATAAGAATGAGTCCTATAGCTTTTTTTTGAATTATGTAAAATTCTTATTGAGGACTACCTTTTGAATTATGTAAAATTCTTCAAAGAACAACCTTTTCTTTGAATTATTTAAAGACAGCTTTGCTTTTTCAAGTAAGATAAAAGTAACTTACTTGCCCTTTCATATGTGTCAACCTTTTGTATCTTTACGTTTTCTTTGATTATTGAGATATATGTATATATATATATATATATATGAAACTTTATTGTGTTTGGAGATGGGTTTTATATATTAAATTTGTGTTTCTGAAAATTCTTAAGAGTCATCATGAGTTTTTGTATACCCTCATCCAAATTCAAGAAGAAACCCACACTATTGCACTCACTCTTTGTATTAGATGAGTTCTATATATGTGTTCAACACACCTTTTTTATTTATTTATTTATTTTTTTTATTTTTATATTTTTTTTAAGCAATATGAAAGTTTTGGTTTTGGTGAGCAGAAAATTTTGATTTGGAAGAAAAAAAAAGTTTGGAAATTTATATTTTTATATTTTATAAGTTAATATAATTAAATGAAAAAATATATAAAATAAAAAAATTGATTTTTCGTGCGCGTGCAGTTTACACCGTAAAATGTTTTTGGCACATTTTTAGGGAAAATAACTTTTCTGAAAATATTTTTCGACGGAAATCATTTTACGTCGAAGTAAACGGAGTCTAAGAAGGAAATCCATACAAGCTTGAAGGTTTGTAATCCATACACAGTAGAGAGCACCTTTTCAGCAAGGTAGTGTTGAGCCAGCCTAATAGAAACTGGTCCTTCTTAGTCCAGCAAGTGATTTTTGGATTAAGAACAATTTGTCCATCTTCTTTGGACAAGAATTTAGGTGGACAAACCTAATACCCATTATCAACGATCCCCATCAGATCATTTGATGGGCAAGACTTGGTTAAGCCACGAGATATAATTCTGCAACAGACATTTTGGGTAAAGTTAGGAAGGATAAATGTGGTTGCGTTAGACCCAGACCCAGTGGTAGCAACAGTAGCCATTGATATATATATATAATAAAATAAAAATAAAAAAGAAAAAGAAAAAAAGAGGAACCAGAGGGATCAAAGAATTGGTGTTGGCCTTTAAGGCTCTGATACCATGAAACAATATTTGAATTGTTTGGGAAAAACTTAATTCTAAAACAGTGTTGAGAAAAACTAAACATAGCTACTGAATATGAATAAGAAGAAATTTAGTGTGTATTAGTTGATGCTAATTGATTTACACGATAAGGTATTTATACAGAAAGCTTAGGCTACATAGCCGTTGTAAAATTAAATGTGAAATCTTCTATACATGGAATACGTTTATGTAGAAGGAATGTTAATGTTGCTGGCTAAGGATTTTCCTTTCTCAATTGATTTATGACCATTGCAGATATTTGTTTCCTTAACACTCCCCCTCAAGTTGGAATGGATATTCATGACACCCAACTTGCCAAGTAGATAATGGAATTGTGTTGAACCCAAGGCCTTGGTAAATAGATCAACGGTTTGTTGAGTGGTAGGTGTGTGGAAAGTTTGAATTATGCCATCTTGCAGTTTTTCTCGAATGAGGTGACAATCAAGTTCTATATGTTTTGTTCTTTCATGAAAGATAGGATTCGATGCGATGTAGATGGCCGCCTTGTTGTCGCAATATAATTTCCTTTGGTTGTGGATGTGAGATATGGAGTGCTAGCTTGTTTCAACCAGGTAATTTCAGCGAGTTGAGGCCATAGCTCTATATTCCCTTCAGCTAAAGAACATGATACTATTGTTTGCTTCTTCGTTTTCCAAGATATTGGTGAGCTTCCAAGAAGAATACAATATCCATAACCTGACGTCAGTATCTTTGCATCGTGCCCAATCCACATCACAAAATGCATGTAATTGAATGTTGCTTGTCCTAGAGATTCCATGTGAGATTGCTTGATGTACCGTAACACTCTATGTGCAACATCTAAATGGGATGTACATGGGTTTGTCCATAAACCGACTCAACACACCCTTGCATAAGCCAAATCTGGTCTAGTAATGGTTAAATAAATCAACTTACCAACTAGTACGATATGACAAGGGATCCATAATGAGGTCTCCATCATTTTTACTAAGTGCCGATTTTGCTCATGGGAAAAGTACTAGGCTTAGCACCAAGAAAGCATGTATCTTCAAGTATTTCAAGAGCATACTTTCTTTGTGATAAGAAGATACCTTTCTTTGAAAGAGCCACTTCAATACCTAGAAAATACTTCAGGTTGCCTAAATCTTTGAGTTTGAAATGGTCACCTAAATGTTTCTTCAGTTTCTGAATCTGCTCCAAGTTATTACTTGCCAATATAATATCATCTACATATACAAGAATGGCTATAAAGTTACCTTCGTGGGATCGGACAAATAGTGAGTAGTTTGCCTTGGATTGTTTGTATCCTGCATTAATGAGAGTGGAAGAGAGTTTTGCATACCATTGTCTCGAAGCTTGTTTAAGCCCATACAAGGATTTGTTAAGTTTGCAAACTCTGGTCTCCCCATTTCGTCCGAAACCAGAAGGAAGGTGCATGTAGACTTCTTCGTTAAGGTCACCATGAAGGAAGGCGTTGTTGACATTAAGTTGATGCAAATGCCATCCACAAGAGGCGGCAAGGGCAAGGAAAGAGCAGACAGTGGCCATCTTAGCGACATGAGCAAATGTCTCCGTATAATCAAGGCTAGCTTGTTGGTTGTAACCCTTAGCCACTAACCGAGCTTTGTAGCGTTCCACAGAACAATCTGGGTGATATTTTATTTTGTAAGCCCATTTACAACCAATGGGTTTCTTTCCAGGGGGAAGAGAAGTCAAAGTCCATGTATGAGTCAACTTTAAAGCATCCACCTCAGCACGCATGGCATCACGCCATTTGGAATGCTGCATGGCCTACAAAAAAGATTTGGGCTCTTGTGCAAAGGAAATAGCAGTAGTAAAGGCATGATGATGGTTAGAAAGACATTTGTAAGATAAAAAGACATCAAGGGAGTAAGGGGTACCTGAGGAACGCACCAACGCTAATTCAGATGATTGAGTGGTACAAGACGGTAAAGCCTGTGTAAGATGAAAATCACGCAAGTATGCAGGTGGCTGGGTCAACTGATCGCCGAGTGATCGGAGGTGGGGAATGGGTAGTTTGAGTGGTGGAAGGGACAACTAGAGCTTCGACAATAGGTGACAAGTGGGTAGTGACATCATCAGGGAGGTCAAAAGGGATAGGTAAGACTGGGGAAGATGGCTTAGGGGTGGTTTGGGAAAAAGGGAAATGATCTTCATAAAAAAGAACATCACGAGAAATAAAGGTTTTGTGGTGATCAAGATCATTTAGACGATATCCCTTTTGACTATAAGGCTAGCCTAGGAAGACACATTGTATAGCACATGGGGCAAATTTTGATGGATTTTGTGAATGAGTGGAAGCAAAGCACAAACAACCGAAAACTTGTAAGTGATTGTATTGAGGTTTGAGTTGTGTAACTCAATATGGAGTTTTGCCAAATAAGAGGGGAGTAGGAGTTCTATTGATCAAATAGGCAGCAGTTAAGATGGCATCTCCCCAAAATTTTGTGGGTAAGTGGGCTTGAAAGTAAGGCTCTAGACATATTAAGAAGGTGATGCTTATGCGTTCAACAACTTATTTTGTTGTGGAGTAGAAACACAACTGGTTTGATGGATGATTCCTTTATCAGAATAAAAGGATGGAATAGTGAATTCAGGGCCATTGTCACTACGAATTATTTTGATGGTAGTCGAGAATTGGTTTTCAACAAGAGTAATGAAGGATTGTAGAAGTGAGTGAGCTTTAGATTTATGTTGCATCAAATAGACCCAAGTACATCGGGTGTAGTCATCAACAATAGTAAGAAAATAACATGCTTCATTAATGGAAGGTGTGCGATAACCACCCCAAATGTCAACGTGTAGTAATTCAAAAGGTGTAGTGGAAGAAATTTGACTAGTTGGAAATGGAATACATGTTTGCTTAGCCAGAGGGCAAAACTACAAATGTCAGATACATTATTGGAAAGAAATGACAAAACTTTATTGGAAAGGTGACCTAATCAACGATGCCAAAGCTGGGAGGTTGACTTTGCCACCTGACACCGTGCGGGTCTTATGTTGGTGAAGTAATACAGGCCATCCCGTTCTGTGCCTAGACCAATCATCTGCATCGAGCGAAGGTCCTGGATGAGACAGAAGTCAGAAGAAAAAATAATGAGACAATACAATGTTCGACATAATGTACACACATAGATCAGGTTAAAGTGAAAAGTAGGAACACAGAGGACATTATGAAGAACAAGTGATGGAGAAAAAATCACAGATCCAATGTGAGTTACAAAAGCATATGAGCCATTAGGTAATTGGACAATACGACCATGAACATGATATGATTTGGTCAAGGCAGTGGGAGAACTAACCATATGGTCAGTTGCACCACTATCAAGAATCCATAATGAATCATTAGATAAGACAGAAGACGTACCAAAGAGAGATGACTCGGTACTACCTGCTTGGTAGGCCATGGATTGTTGTAGAGTGACGTTATTCAAAATTGCAAGGAGCTGTTGACATTGATCAGGTGTGAAAGGGAAACTGCTGGTAGTGGAAACCTGATTAGCACAGGGCTTAGGACCAAAGCTTGAGCTAGATAGAGGTAGAGTCAATCTGCACGAAGCGAGGAATCCATGAAGGTGGTAGCACCGCTCAGTAATATGACCATCACGACCGCATTGAGTACACTTTGGTCGTTCCTTCTTCTGAAAGCCATATCGATTGTCCTTTCGTGGTGGTAGGTTGCCTTTGGCAGCCAAGGCAATGCCCTCAATAGTAGGTGGGGTGGTAATGCTGCGTTGGTGTTCCTCTTGAAGGACTAAAGCATATGCATGATTGACTGAAGGTAATGGTTCCATCAAGAGGAGCTGTCCCCGAATAGCTGCATATGACTCATTGAGACCCATGAGGAACTTAATGGTACGTTGACATTGCTGTAGTTGGAGACCTTCCTTTAGTGCGCCACATGTGCAAGATGGGATGGGCTGAAGTGCGGATAGTTCATCCCATAACCCTTTTAATTTTGTGAAATATGTGGCAATAGGCATGGTGCCTTGAACGAGAGTGCTGACATCTTGCTCGAGTTGAAACATGCGAGGACCATTCACTTGAGAGAATCGCTCTTTAAGATCCAATCAGATGTCACGAGCAAGGTTGCAATAAATGACACTAGTGCAAATGTTTGTAGAAATAGAGTTTAATAACCAATATTTTACCATATTGTTGCACCGACTCCATTGTGGAAAATCTTCGGAGGAGTTTGCCGGTGGAGTGATGGTTCTGTCAATGAATATGAGCTCGTTTTTGGCACTAAGAGCCATATTGATTGCCCGAATCCATGTCTGATAATTGTCTCCAATGAGAGGCTGAGATGCCAATACTATGCCAGGATGATCAGAATGATGGAGGTATAAATGATGATTGGGATCAAGGTAAGGAGGTGTGGAAGTTGTGGGAGTTGTAGTTGTAGAGGTTGTAGGAGTTGTAGTTTCAACCATGGTGAAAAGTTTTTTTGTTTTGTTTTGTTATTTTTTTTGGGAGGAGGGGGGGCGGGCCCTAAAAGCGTGTGCTGCAGATGTCTATATGCGTGTGGGAGAAAAGAGAAAAAAAAAAAAATAAGATGGTGGGCTACTACAGAGAGAGCTAAATGGGTTTTAGGAAAAAAAAAAAAAATTAAGTGAGCCCAAGCAAAGTTTAAGACAAGCTGCAGACTATATGCGTGTGGGAGAAAAGAGAAAAAAAAAAAAATTAAGATTGTGGGCTACTTACAGAGAGAGCTAAATGGGTTTTAGGAAAAAAAAAAAATTTGAAGTGAGCCTAAAATGTAAGACAAAATAAAAGGCTTGGGAAAAAAATGTGGAGGAAAGGGGCTGATCTTACCCTAAAAAACAAGATGTCATCTTCTTCATCTGGTGCGATGACAGAAAAAACAAAAGGGGCTTGACAGCTAGCTAGCTGCATCCAATGGAACCACAAGAGCACAACAGCCTATAACCACCGGAGCACCACCGAAACTGCCTGGAATAGCGGTGGGGATGGAATCACCAGAGCATGACAACCTGGAAGTGTGATGGTGGGGCTGGAACTGTCCACTGCAACACCAACGACCAAGAATTTTGAGTGCAAATTGGAGCTAGCAGCTATTTTGAGTGCAGAATTTGGTGGAGGCTGATAGGTGGTGGCTTTTGACCAAACAAGAACTAGTGGTGTGCACTGATGAAGATGTAAATGGTGGCCTCTGACCTACGAGGACCACTGTGATGGGTGAAAAATAGCCCCCACGTTTTCTGACCGGCAAAGACATGTGAGGCGGGTACCCAAAGTAATTGGACAAGCCAAGATACTGCAACAGAAAAGCAGCAAAGTGCAACAGGTATGAACAAAAAAAAAAATACAAGACTCTGTTTTTTAATTGAAGAAACAGAGTTTTTTCATTCTCTCAGAATCAACGCTATGCTCTAATGCCATTCGAAAAACTAAACATAGCTACTGAAATATGAATAAGAAGAAATTCAGTGTGTATTACTTGATGTTAATTGATTTACAAGATAGGGTATTTATACAGAAAGCTTAGGCTACATAGTCGTTGTAAAATTATGTGAAATCTTCTATACATGGAATACATTTATGTAGAAGGAATGTTAACATTGCTGGCTAAGGATTTTCCTTTCTCAATTGATTTATGACCATTGCACATATTTGTTTCCTTAACAAGTGTGATACATTTCTTTTATAGTACAGTATAGAGTTTGGTCAAGAAGGAGGTGAGGAGCGACAAATAATGCTCAGAGCATTTACAACTGGAAAGAACTAAGAAAGTAAGTAGCCGTTGCTCCTACGTACACAGCTAAGGATTACATGTTAAATAAGGAGTATAAAATACTCTGCATAATGAGAGGATTGCTGTCATGATCTTCGTAAGGTGTAATTGCTGTCAACGATTTTGGTTCGTTTGGTAAACGATTTTGGTTTGGTTTTGGTTTCGCACTGTAGCAGATGTGAAAAAAAGTAAGAATGTTTTTTTTTTAAAAAAAAAAAAAGTAAAAAAGTAAAAATGTTTGGTATAGAAAAATGAAAAATTTTGTTTTGTAGTGATTTTTTTATTTGAAGAGTAATAAAAAGTGAGTGATGTGATGTTAGAAGTAAGAGAATGTTGAAAAAATGAAATAATTATATGTGAGCCCTCCAAACAGTGCTCAAACATGTTTTAGTGCAAACCTTTTAACAAACATAGCCTTTCTTGATCTTTTCATATGTTGTTGATTTGGCTTTATAGTTTACATTAACTGCAGCTTCATCTAAGGAATGGTATTCGCTAGTACCACATACAGTTAGCAATTTTTATTGTAACTGAGGGCAAGATCTACATATAGAAACAAAGCTTTCTGTTGCTAAGATAAGTGCTAATGCTATCCTTCATGCATTCAAGCATGTGAAGAAAGTGGAAAGTGGAACTAGTCCAACTCCAACCTGATATTAGAAGATGTGTGTATGAATTAATCCCTAGGGTTTGAAAAGTGACCAAAGGTCTAGACAGAATTAAAATGAGTAGCTAGCAACTCCAACCAATATGATGTAGTTTGATCACAATAAACCATATTTACATGCACTTTAGGGTTCGCTGAACTATATCATAACAATGATGCATTTGTGTCATCATAATATCCCTATTATGGGCTTCAAAAAAAAAAAAAATCCCAATTAAGGAATATTTATCACATAAATGAAAAATTACTTTAATTGATGAAACACTTAAATGTTTAACTTGGTGGCCAATACACATACAACCATCGAGAATCCCAAAC
This sequence comes from Carpinus viminea, assembly GCA_013348765.1. Lineage (NCBI taxonomy): Eukaryota > Viridiplantae > Streptophyta > Magnoliopsida > Fagales > Betulaceae > Carpinus > Carpinus viminea. Next base: position 15,070,923 of record CP054670.1, on the reverse strand, counting down.
TCCAAATGAACAATATTTTGCATAAAAGAATGATTAAATAAATCATTAAGAAAACAATTTTAATTATAACACAAAGTTTAAGATAGGGGAAAATACGTTTTAGCCCCCTCAACTACCACCCAGTTACGTTTTAGCCCCCTAAACTATCAAAAGTTGTTAAATGGCCCCCTCAACTGTCAAACAGTTACGTTTTAGCCTCCTCCGTTAGTCTTTGCCGTGAAATTGGATGGAAACATCAAAACTACGTCGTTTTGAGATTACAAGTTACTAAAATACCCTCAAGTGGAAAAAAATAAACATATGAAAACATTAGCCAAAACGACGCCGTTTTGGCTAATGTTTTCACCCCACACTGCGTTCCATGATCTCCATCTTCACCAAAATCTGCGTTCCATACTGATTCAAAACGACGTGTTTTCATATGTTTGGAGCATCTGCGTTCACGTACTGATTCACTTTGGGAACGAGTTTGGAGCATCTGAACCTGATTTTCTGAAGGTTGATCGAAGAGCTGGTATTCATCGGCATGTCCGGGCTGTACCTGTGGGTGATATCGATGATTCGGCCTCCATCGTAGACTTCTCTCGTGACTGGTATGAGCTTGTCTGCTCCTCAAACCGGCAAACGTAGTGTAGTTTGGGTGCAGTGGAGGGGTAATGCAGTGGAGAGGGCGGGTATTGTCTGCGACGCCGCGTAGTGTACGAGGGTGAGGACGAGTAGGGAAGTCATAGCCGATGGTTTTTTGAAGATGGAGGTGATCGAAGAGCTGGTATTCATCCACACAAAAGCAGGTGTTCTGGCTGGTGGGGAGAGCGGGAGTGAGTGTGTCAGTTTGTCAGTGTGTGTTTGTACAATGTTTACACGTGTTCGGTTAGAGTTATACTCTATAATTCTTTGACTATTTATGCTTACGTAATTTCTCTTTATTATAACAAAAAAATCTCCCAATATTTTAACGTATAAAAATAAATTGCATTAAAATTACTTTTTCTTCAAATATCTCAGTTACAATCAAAATATAGAAATTCACAAACCCCTTGAACAGCTTCTTCCTTGTCAACTCATCTGATATTTTCGTTAAATATCTCAATTACAATCAAAATGGCTCAGAGAATAGATATGGCAATGAGACATAGACAACATAAACGGCGACGTGGCAGATTTACAAGTTTGGAGGACCTTAATTTGCAGATATCATCTTCAAGATCCTTTCAAGACAATCTGTAAAACAACTTCTCCGTCGCCGCTGTCTCTCCAAATCCCTTTGCAGCATGACCCCTCCACGGAGCAAGCCAAGGAAGGTGGTCGGACCAGTTGAGCTTCCCCAGCAGCTCGTAACCTTCTTGCACGAGCTCGCCCAAATGCTCACGCAGATCGAGTATATGGAAATGGAAGTCTCAAATACATTATATTTTATTTTATTTTACTTTTTCTTAATTGAAGCGATAAACAGGATGACCATTTACACACAAAAAAAAAAAAAAGAGGAAGAAGAAGAAAGAAAGAAAAAAAGTAGAGAGACAAAGAAAGAAAGCCTTTGAACACCACCTGGCATTCTCAGCCAATATCCCATAACACCATGAAACTTCTTTTTCTTTTTCTTATGATCTCCTTATTCACCTGTCCGGTTTTCTCTGCTCCTACAGCAGTCCCAACTCAGCTACTCTCCACCTTGGCATGAAAGAAGTAATGCTCTGTTATACTCTGCTTTTGCAGAGTGAAACAGAGGAGAATATGGGGCCACTTTGCATGGAGAAAAAGGTCCTTTAGCATGTATGGGTCACTCAAAGAAGCAAGGGGAGGAGTTGGATGAAGCTGAGGAAGTACAACAAACGCCGGTGTAAGAGCTTTATTCCCTAATGGATTCTCTGCAGTGAAAAGGAAGAAAAAGATGCCCCCAGGTATAAGAGCTTTATTCCCTAATGGCAAACACCATCCAAATAAACAAAAACACAGAGGTCCCCTCTTTCTCCCAAAGCAACCCAATAATATTCCCATATATCAACTAAACACTATACAGTACCCATTCACTCATTCTCCCTGCTTTTATTCATAGTTGAACTTCACTTTCTCTAGTCCCCATGAATTCCTTGCGCAGCAAAACAAATACTATTTATGTTATTATAAACTGACAGTTCTCCTTTTGGGGTGTTCACAGTTGTCCCTTTTTCTCATGCACTGCGATTTCCAATGGAGATTTTCCAGTGCTTGTCTTACAATCTTCTTCTTGCTTCCATGTTAATCTTTGTGGTCTCAGCTATTGACCCCTCCACGGAGGCGATTCTGAGTCTAAAATCAGCTTGTAGATGATTATCACGGTTTGAACGGCTTACGCATACGGAGAGAATGCAGCTAGAGGAGAAGTATATGCGTGTTCTTGGTCTGGCATCACTTGTGACAAGAACATGGAACGCAATATGGGGTGAAAACATTAGCCAAGGATTAACGGCGCCGTCAGAGTACACGGTTGAAGCGTACCACCAACTACCAAGCAGCGCCGTTAACGAGTACCTAGTTCAAGCCAGGAGAGAAAAACGAAAAGCAAAGGGGAATAAAAAGTTGTTAAATGGCCCCCCCAACTATCAAATAGTTACGTTTTAGCCCCCTCCATTAGTTGAGGGTATTTTGGTAACTTGCAATCTCAAAGCAGCGTAGTTTTGATGTTTCCATCCAATTTCACGGTAAAAACTAACGGAGGGGCTAAAACGAATCATGGTAGTTGAGGGGGCCATTTAACAACTTTTGATATTTTAGGGGGTTAAAACGTAATAGGGTGGTAGTTGAGGGGGCTAAAACGTATTTTCCCCTTTAAGATAACAAAAGAGGAATAGTAATACACAATAGTAGTCCAAAAGTCATGGAGAGAAATATTACCTTAACAAATATGTTTGTACCTTACAGATTGACTTTGTAAATCTTGGAATATCAAATTTGTCATGCACGTTGAAGACATAGAAATCTTTCACACGGATTTTAGAAAAAATTCTTGTATTGTTTTATCTACCTGATTAGTTGTCAACAAGTAGATCAAAATGGTTGCCCTATTTGCATTTGCTTACACCTCAAAAAGGACAGTCTTGCCCTTCTAGATCTAATGATATATTGAAATGAAAAAACATGAAAAACAAAACAAAAACGCTCTCCTTTCGTCCCTTCCTCTCTAACTTTCTGCGAGTTTCTTTTTTTTTTTTTTTTTTCTTGGTAAATTATTTCTCAAGTATTCTAATTCTCTTAGGTGCATATTCTCTTACGATTAAATACAAAATTTTATAGTAATCCATTTAAAATGTAATAATATTTTTAGCTGAACTATTTCATTACAATGATGCATTCCTATTATGGATTAATGAAACACTTAAAAGGTTTAGCTCAGCTGCCAATAAACATAACATCATCAAGAACCCCAAACTTCAAATGAACAATATTCTACAAATTGACTTTGTAAAGATTAGAATATGAAAGTAAAAAAGAAAAACAAAAATCACGTCTGGTACGGCGCTTAAAGATTTGTTTGAATTGTCGTTGCTTGTCGATTTAAAGCAACTTGTCCATTAATTAGTGTGATCGAACTCAATTTTCTTGCAATTCAGTTTGTTCAATCCGATGAATTGATGAAGAAGTAATGCAACTTTTTGTTTTTTTGGCATGTCTACGCAGGGGAGGGGGGATTCGAATTTCGAACTAGTGACCTATGCTTTATAAGGCATGGTCTATAACCGATTGAGCTATTCCTTTGAGATTTAAAAAAAAAAAATGTTTGGGATGAATTCGACTCTGCAATAAATTTTGGCAGATTATGATGAAATTTTCCTTATTCTCATTGAAGGACGCAATTACATCTTGAATTTCGTTGATTTCTCAAGGCCGTTTACCGAATTTCAAAGCTAAATAACATAAAGAACATACAAACTATTAAATAAATAAATAAATATTTATATTTATATATATGGTTCTTATATTCAAATGAACTTGTCATTTTTAGAACCTGAACAGTTTTCCATTGAAAATTGCAAGTATGAGATCTTGATTTTTAGCTCAATAAGTTAGGGACTGCATCTTATGAAACAGATGTCACTAGTTTGAATCTTCCATCTCCCTCTGGTGTATGTATATATATATATATATATATATATATATATATTACTCTTTGGTAATGGGTTTGAAGCTAAATCTTTTTTTTCTTAGGAAGTTCTTTATCTTCATTCCATAATTAACGATCCAGAGCATAAAGCTCCTACAGTCATAGGAAACATAGCCAAAGCTATGAAAAATACAACATCGTATATACACTAAAAATCTAACAATAAAAAACGTATCTACCTCCTCCAATCTAACCCATGTGCACACTTCATTTAAGGAGTAGATCTTCTCTGGGCAAACTAAATTTGAATACATAGGTAGATCTTATCCTTAAAGAAACACGCTTTATTGACCCGGCCGTGAGACAAACCGCTCATGTCGAAATTGTCCCTCCTTAGCTCAAAGGCCAAGATAACACAACAAAACAAAACAAAGAAAACCAGCATCAATGGTGAGATCTAGCAAGAAAACAGGAAGGGATGGTTGTTGCTATTGCTGAATCTAGATGCTGCTACTAGGTTCCAAAATCAAACCCCAAGCAAAGAAAGGGAAAGAAAAACAAAAAATTCCATTCCTCCCCCCCTTCAAGGTCTCACCGGAGAGGGACTAGATCTTGAACCAAAACAAATGGCAAGAATTTACTCTTTCACCCCATTTTCCTCCCTCTCGTCATAAAGAACTTTTTTTTTTTGGCTTATGCACTTCGTCCTTTTTTAATGGGTTTGCCATTTTACAATAAAATTAGCAAGGGAAGAACACACCGAAAACAAAAATAAAATAAAATTTAAAGGTTTTCCACTCTAACAGAAAGAGTAATTTTTCACATACTTGAATCTACTATCAGGAACTTCACATTAAGGGGCTATAAATAAGTAAGTGGTGGGCAATTTTCTCGTTTAATCTTCTCCATAAAGAAACATCATAATTGTAACTTTAGTCAAACCCAACAATAAAAAAATAAACAAAGTTTGATCACTATAAACCAAAGTCACAGATGTACACTTGAGGGTTTACTTAGCTATATCATAACAGTGATACATTTGTTTTATCTTAATATCCCTATTATGAAATATTTATCACATAAATGAAAAATTAATCTAATTGATGAGACACTTCAAAGTTTAACTTTTTACTAAAGTCAATTATTTCTATTATATTTAACATTTTCTCAATTATTTAATACGTATTTTTTGACCCAATAAGCCGGGCTTTATTGTTGTTATATATATATATATATATATATATATATGGAAAATGCTAGTGGTTCTCCCCGTAGGTTCTCCTGGTGTTCTCCCAGTTTTACATAATACATGATTTAAGAAAAAATAAAATTGTAGTTGCCTCCACTACCGGTTTTTTTAGGCATTAGCATCAAATTTGAGGCATTAGCAAAAAATTTGTGAGGCATTAGCAACAAAATTGAGGCATTAGCATCAAATTTAGGATGATCAAATCCATTTTGGGTGATATCATCCCTAAAGGGTTAACCTTCCACCCTTAGGTTTAATTTTGAATCAAAAAACAAGTTTTAAAGCATTAGAACCTAACTATTAACTTATAAAAATTAATTTGTTAGCAAAAAAATGGTGCTACAATTTTATTTTTTATTAAATCATGTTCTACATAAGGCTAGGAGAACACTACGAGGAGAACCCCTAGCAAACCTCTATATATATATATACCTGATTACCAGTTATAACCATGTGTTTGAAAATGAAAAAATCAATAACCACCCCAAAAGCACCGGTTATTGGTTTGTGGCCGATTATAACCAGCCAAATTTACATCCCTATTCATGACATTGTTCTTTCAAGTTTCAAGGTTAATAGATCTTTTTGAGCGGCAATGACACTAACCAAAAAAATACATGCACAATCAAATACAAAAATTCTCAAGGCTGTCTCTCCCACTTCTAATTAGCCAGATGAAATGAAATGCTTCTTGAGATACCAATCATTTGAAATCTAACTCAATATGATGCCTGATCTCCCATCAACATGTAGGAGCAAAATATATCAAAAAACGACAGACAAACAAAACAACGAATTGAGGACAATTGTCAAATGGGGTTGTTCCAAAATTCAAATTGATTCAAATAAACCAATAACTAAGAACAATCAAATATTAAAAAAAAAAAAAGTACTTCATTCTTGGGATGCTCTGTATCTTTCTGTTCCAAGCTCTGTTTCTGGAGCTCCCAAAGCTCGCATTGGAATAATAATTCATCAACTCAATTATTTATTCCTTAACAGTTTTTCAAAAAAGTGGAGAACTTGCAAAGTGTGCAAGGTGAAGAGGTCACTGTTAAATGCAAGATTGGTTTTATTTTTTATTTTTATTTTAATTATGTTCCTTTGCTTGTGCTCTTCAGCCTCTTCCTGTCCTTGCATTCCGCAAACAACTATGCGTTTTCTTCATGAATAGCTGATGAAATGGTGGATGGAAAAAAGATTGAAATTTTTTACTTTAGACCCAATAACTATCACGAGTTTTAAGAATATTCTTCAAATTTTAAAAATTCTTAATTTCACTTTTTAAACTTTCAATTTGATACAATGTACCATTTTTGTTTGTTTTTAAACATTAAAAATGATAAAATGACTATTATACCCTTGACTTTTTTATAAAATCTCAAATTTATCATTAGTTTCAAATAAAAAATAAAAAATAAAGTGATTATAAAAAAAAATGACAAGGTGACCCACGGTTGGGTCAGATTTTGACCTTTTTTTCTTCATTTTTTTTTTCATTTAAAAAAAATAAAAATGGAAGGGTAATTTGATCTTTTTAGGGGTATCTGATAGGGTGTTTAACTGCAAAAATTGATGGAAGTGGATAAATTGCAACAATCTCAAACTTTCAATTTGGTCCTTATAGGGGTTTCTGTTAGGGTTTAATGGCAAAAATTGATAGAAATGAATAAATTACAATAAATTGAAAGTTTGAGAAGTGGAATTGAAAGTTTTTGAATTTTAGGGATTTTCTCGAAACACCCGATGGATCAAGAGTCATTTGTGAAGCTTCACCAAAAGATTTCTAGTGCTCTTAGGCGCTGCTTTTGAGGAATCCTATACCCTGTTGATTAGCATCAGTTGATTTAAGGATGACCTGCACCTTACGGCCTTCACTAACTACAATTGTCCAACGGAAGCTTTACCAAATAATTTAATAGAAGAATTTTTATTTTTATTTTAATGATAAAATGACAAATAAATGCACAAAGCAAAAATCCATATTAGGCTTGTTGGGACTTGATTTTGTGTTCTTCGGAGATAGAAAACATTTATATGGAGAATGTGTTGCAATCCATAACTTTGATTATTGTTGGGTTGTTTTATATGTCTTATCTATTGTCGAGGCTTCTTTTTGAATTGCCCGCCCTTTATTTTTATTTTTATTGCTTATGTCGTAATTTTCTCTCTCTTTTTTTTTTTTTTTTTGTTTTAAATTTGAATGTAAAAGAAAAACGTATCGTATGGTTATTATGTTATGAGCCCGTTAGGGAATTGGGGTGCCATGGCTAACAATTTTAATTTTTTTTTGCTACCTTTTTTGGCTATTAAAAAAAAAAGAAAAATTTATCCTTCCCTTTCTCACGTTTTTTTATGAATTCTTTCCCTTTCTCTTCTCTCTCTCCCTTAGTACCTCTTAGACTCTCTCTCTTTAACGCTCCAAGGTTAATTTTATGTATTTAACCTAAATTTCTGTATAAATTATCAAATTTTTAGGGTGAAGCAAATTTTAAGACGTTAAAAAAAATTTTGACGGCACCCCCAATTTATATATCCTGGCTCCGCCACTGATTATGTTCCATACCTTAGTTAATAGATTTTCTGAAAAAAGCTTTTTACGGTGTTTGGCGCGTACGAAATATATATATATTGTTCCATATATTATGTCGTAATTTTTCTTTTCTTTTATTTTTTCTTATTTGAATAGAAAAGAAAAACATATTGTATGGTTATTATGTTCATATATATATATATAAATTGATATTTTTTGTACGCGCCAAACACCATAAAAAGTTTTTCAAAAAATCTATTAACTAAGGTATGGAACATAATAACCATACAATACGTTTTTCTTTTCTATTCAAATAAGAAAAAAAAAAAGGAGGAAAATTATGACATAATATATGGAACAATATATATATAAATTTTCATTCAATCATATTAAATTTTAAATTACGAAAATGTTTCAATCAAGTCTTGGAGATGTCCTAATTGATTCCCAGAGGGACCCAACGGGAACCAGACTAAGACTTGCCATAGACTCAACCAGGATTCCACACATGACATTTTCTATATATATATATATATATATATATATATATATATAAATAAAATTATGTCTTATCACTCTAGAAATTTTAGATCGAGTAGTGACATGCACCAGGAACATTTTTTTTCCTCCTTTTGTAGGCAATCATGTTTTACAATTATTTTGAATCGTGTTCTTTAGAATTCCTGCACATAAATCACATTTTTTATTGATGAAAGGTAAAAAGATATATATAACAACAACACAACTGAAAATTTTAATTTCAGTTTCCTTGTCTAATTGTAGATTTTTGGAAGAATTGTCCATATCCTACAATCCCTTGGATATTACTCTTCCAAATTCTGTTGGAAACTACTCTGATTCCCTCCACTCCATTTATGCATTCCAAAGCCAAATAAAGGGTCATCCCTACGGGAATCGGTTCCTTGAAAGGCTTGGCCTTGCTTGTTTTGGGCCATAACAATTTGACCGGAAATATACCGTCGACGATTGGAGGTTGCAGCTGTTACAAAGACTGTGTCTTTTGGATAATAAAATTGAAGGATTTATTCTAGAAGATATATCTCAATTAAAGAATTTAGGCGAGTTAGATCTCTCAAATAACAAAATTTCGGGACCCATTTAAAATTGCATTTCAAACCTCAATCATCTGCAAAGGCTATACCAGAATTCTAATAGGCTAGAATCACCAATACCATTTAATATATGAAGCCATGAAAATCTATTGTTTTTGAACTTATCATCCAATTTTCTTGGTGGATATTTGTCTCCAAACATGAAAAAATTGGATGTTATTGAATATGTGGATTTATCTCATAACCAAATTACCGGAGATATTCCAAGCATCATTGGAGCTTTTGAAAGCCTAAGTTATCTTGATTTGTCAAGAAACTCATTTCAAGGAGACATACCACAATCTTTTGGAGACTTGAAAGGATTGGATATCTTAGACCTCTCATATAATAATCTCTCTAGTACAATTCCTAAGTCTTTTGAGTCACTTTCACATCTCAAGTATTTGAACTCAGATGTTTAATAAGTAAAAGTAGTTTTATCATGACAGCTTACATTATACGTGATATATATATAATAGATGGTATATGTATATGATGTAACAGCAATCATAGTTCAACAGTATAATCTACCCGAAATATTACCCATTTTTAGCAGCATTGGCGCTGTTCTGAGGGACTTATAGTACAATGTCAGTGCCCTAACCATTACACAACATACCATATGTAACATTAGTGGCACGATCAAGTCTAACCTCGAGTGGCCCACACCAACTAATGACATTCATCCTATAATGATCGAACTATTGGGAATGATTGCATCGTGGTCACGAAACCAATAAATCAAAAGCCCTCATATAACACACATACTTGACCATAAAGCTAACATGTATAGTAAGCCCATGGCCATTACTACCGCACTACCGGTGTACCATGTTATATAATAAAAATTATCTTGTCTATATTTTACATGCATGTCATTTTACAAGTCTCACTTGGATAACATGTTCAACACAATGTTTTTCTCAAAATGCCAGAGTTCATGTGCAATAAGTATAAATTGTGAGAGTTGTAAAATATACATGTTTTCTCGATATACAAAATAGATGTACAGTGCATGGAAAATAGTAACGAGCATTATGTGAGTTAAAACTCACCTGGATCGAAAAGCGTCTTTAAGTACTCGAAGATTGATTCTCCAAATCACTATTAGTCCTAATTCTATTAAAACAACTCTAAAATAAGGAAAACATGAGCAATGAGACGGTTGGTGAAAATATAGTTTCTCACACATCGATCAGACGTCTGGCTCATGGCCGACGTCTACACGTCATGACGGGTCAGATGTCCGATCACGACATCAGACGTCTGCTATGAGGGTTTTCAGGGAGAACCTCATTTTCTCTCCACTTTTCGCCTATTCTCTGACTCGTAGGGCTACTAGAAACACTTTAAAGCCTCCTAACCGAGATTACAACCTCCACGCAATGTAATAACGCTAAGCTAGCAAAAATGCTAACCTAAGCGAGATTCAAAGCATATCTAAACTAACAACTACAACCAAATAGAAATCAAGTAGTATAATAACGTATTTAAAAAGCTAAGGATTGAACGTTACCTCCTTGAAACAAAACTACAAGAGTTTTGCCTTCTGAACGTTCAAAACACATGAACACTCACCAACGCTCACAAAGCACTTACAAAGCACACTCAAAACACTCTAGGAACACTCTGGCAGCTTGAGGTGTATCAAACTTATGCAAAACACGAAGGGGTAGGGGATATTTATAGGCCTAGAAAGCGTGACGTCCGGCCAAAGGCGTCGTCGATGGTTCTTGTCCAGCATCAAAGGCTACCTCCTCGTCCGGTGTATTAATCAAGATATTCAAAAGTAGCGTACATCCGGTGGTCCCACGATGTATATGCCTTGTACGGCTTATAGAACGATGTCTAGTAGTCCCCTCGTATGTCCACTATAAATAGACAGATTGTATGTCCCAGACTAGCATCGTCCGCCAAAAGTCTAAATTGCCCTCTAGTGTCCCTAGTGACCCAAAGCCCAAATTAACTCCCTAACTAAGCTACTTATGCCTAGTTAATAATTTGGATCACTACACTAAATCATTCACAATCCAAAAGGCCGAATGCTTTATTACAGAAAAACAACTAAAGCTAACTCATGTACTAGATTTACATCAAACAACTAAGATCTAGGACATGAGTAGCCAAACACAACCACAAAAAACAAAACTTAAAAACTAAAAAACTCTACAAGCATCGTGAGGAGCCCAACATCAAAGAGATCCCCAAAAAGACACACCAAGGGAAGAAAAGTAGATCTAAGAAAGAGAAAACTAGATCTAGAGCAAGATCTAGAAATACAACAGATTTGAAACAAACACCACCAAACGAAGATGGAGGACATACCAAGCATCGTTGAGGGGAAGGAGGAAAATCTAGATCTTTCCTCCTCAAGGCTTTTTACTAGTTTTGTTGCCTAAAGGAAGAGTGAAGAAGTGGTTTCTACAATGAATGCAATTTAGATATACATTTGCATGTATGTAATATATATCTATATCTAAGTACATACCTTTTGTCTCCAAAAGGTAACTCAATTAGTTAGGGTCATGCTTAATGAAGCAGGTCACTAGTTGAATCTTCCTCCCCTTTTGTGCATGTCAAAAAAAAAAAACCTTTTTTTCTACTTTTCTTTTGGCTGAGATATGTGGACAACTTTCTTTCTTTCTTTTTTAATAAATTTTGAATTACTAACTTAAAGGCCTTTTGTACAATTGCGAGCTTTGGATAGAATATGGGTTTCAAGGAGAAGCGTCCATCAAAGGTGACATTTATAGCTACGGTATAATATTGCTGGAGATGATCTCAAGGAAGAAACCTACAGACGACATGTTTGTAGGAGAATTGACTATGAGGCAATGGATAAATGCATCATTTCCCGACCAAATGATGGAAATTGTGGATGACGGGTTATTGAAAACAGAAAATGGAAGAGATATAACTGTCATGCAAAGTATTCTTTCATCCATCGTTGGAATAGGCATAAAGTGTTCTAAAGAGTTTTCAGATAAAAGAGTCGATATCAAAGATGTGCTTGTGAAGCTTCAAAAAATTAAACTTACACTTTTTGAAGACATAAATGGAGGTGTTTGAAATCTTCGATTTAGGTTTTTAGTTTTATATGGTTTGGCTTTATTATTTCTTAAAGTACTTATAACTAGTGTGTTTTATATTTGTGTGATTTTTCACGTTTAAATAAATGGCTTGGGATGTTCTAACATCCTCCTTGAGCCTTTTCTCATCTTAGATAATTAGTCATTATAGAATAATTACTCTATAAGATTGTTTGTAAGCGGATTTGATGGTAATTGTAATTGGAATTTCGTAACAAGGTGAAAGAGATGAAAGCTCATAGAGGCATGCATTCATATGTTAAAACCTTATAATTAAGCTTTATTTTTCCTTACAGATGTGCAGGTGATTTGAATAATTTAAAATGCAAACAAATCTTAGGGTAACCAAATCATAATTTATAATAAATGATTTATATCTTTATCATGCCTTGGTAAGATAAACGGTCCATTAGCAAAAGTTGAAGAATGACTACTATGGTTCGATTTAGAACCTCAACTGTTATGGCCAAAACTTAAACATCTTGATTAAAAGAATGCTCAGATGGTGAAGCGTGTGTTTGATCCAACAATCACTCCAAATTTCTTTAGCAAGTTTTCTATGTTTATTCCTATCTATTGGCCAGTTTAGTGTTTTTTATTTCTTTCTTCTTCTTCTTCTTCTTCTTTTCTTTTCTTTTCTTCTTTTCTTTTTTCTTTTTTTTTTTTTTTTCTTTTTTTTTTTCAATCACTGGACAACAAGAAGGTCGGGAAAACATTCCTGACCTCTAAAATTATCTTGTTGGTCAATCTATGTAGCATTTACATAATACTTATTAACTTAATCACTAAAATATAAATATTAAGAAAAATCTACGATAAAAGTTAAAAGGTACAGTAAGGCCTAGACATATATATATATATATATATATATATATATAATGAAATGACAATAATAATATATATAGACATTAGACACATTGAAGCAGCGCTAAGTTTGACATTTCAATTATTGAAATCTTCCTAATCCACCATGTTTATACTAATAAGACACAAATAAAATCAAATTACTCAGAAGACTTTGGGTCTTTGTCCCTCCTGTGTTGACTCTCATTTTTAGAGTCTTCTCCTAAGGTCAATTGAATTTATTATGATGGTGGCCGATCGACCAAGAAACAGAGTATCACATTAGTATATGTTAAGACCTTAGAAGTATAGTATTGGATATTTTTATGCTGATTGATTGTATCTTAAATTAATATAATCATAATTAATTAGCATCATCACGCAATATTAAGCCCAAGTTTAGTTGGAGATCGGGAGCAGCTCATTTATGATCAAATTTATATGAATTAATTTGAGGCAGAGGAAGATGTGCAACTTTTTTTCTATCCCTGCCTTCACGGCACAACCAGGAACACAATTAATGTTTGTCAACCTCCGGAAACCAGTATCAACATGACAAAATCTTGGCCATTTTTTCCAATTGTCGTAGAAATATTCTTTCCATCCATCGTCATAGCGGTCGTCATAGAAATATAAAATATATATATTTATAAAAGTTTATAAATATATGTCAAAATTAGTAGTGAAAATGTTTAATTAAAATGATAAAAATGTATTATGAATGAAAATTAGTGTTCAAAGTTGCCTAAATGTTGAGGTAACAATTATGTATTCACCTATTTAAGATCATTGACTATTGGAATGACATGAAACTGGAACATGATACTGTCCAGTTGATTCAAATTGAATGAACGAAAGAATATCCAGTTAGTTATGGTGAAGAGGTATTTTTTGTCTATTCACTTTTTATCCTTCCACTATAATTAATTGAATATTATCTAATTCAAATGAACTGGATCATAATGAAACGCCTCAATATTCTCCTACTCTTGGATTTTTTTGTTAATGCAGTCATGCATGTTTCAGTTGGACCGGAAGTTAATTCTAAAATCACTTCCAGTCCAAACAAAACTGTATTGGCATATCTTCTTTCATAATATGCCTCTGGTTACGATAGACTTATTTAACATATCCTTTTTTGTAACATATCCTTTCTAATAATATGCCCTGGACCGGAAGTGACATATTATTAGAGAGATATGCCAAGACCCTCTTTAATTAAAGGGATCAAGTTAAAATAGACTTATTTAGTCTTATACACATACTTTGATATAATCCAAACCCGATATGAATTGCAACCCCAACATACAAGCACAATTAGTGAAGCACGGGAGCAGTCCATTTATATATCTTCCTTCAACAACTTGGCCACTTTTTCCTCGTTATGTTTTATGAAATTTATTGTAATAGCGAGATGGTTTATTCGTTTATGTTGACAGGAGAGAAATTTCGGAAGATACTTTTAGAAGATAAGTCTTGAAGCAATAAATACAGCATATGCACAAGCGACTTTCTACCTCTAGCTACCATTCACACTTGAAGTCCACCATCAGCATTCAGTGTCCAGACTTGAAGTCCTCCTTCAGCATTCAACCTCCACCAATTGCATTCAATGTGTTCCCTTTAATATGCCTATATATTGTGTCTCTTGTAACCATTTCAAAAAACTGAATCAATATAGACAAAATGTAGTCTTACATTTATTTTGTGTTCTTCTCCTTCTTCCCTCTCTTCTTCCTCTTTGACCAAACTTTCATCTGCATTCTAAATTCTAACTGATACAAGCACATCTTAGCGAAAGCTCCGGAGTCAATTGTGGTATCATATTTTATATATAAAAGCCAAATCACTCTCAGAAGTGTCTTAATATTACAACATGTGGCATGAACTATTTTTATTGTAATGTTAAACCGGTTTTTTAAGACAGTTTGTAAACTGGTTTTTTAAGAGTTAACCGGTTTTTTAAAAAAAAACCGGTCATTAATTAGCATCATTAATTATATTTCAAGAGTTTTCCATGTATAAATTATTTAATAAATTAAGTATTATTAATGTCCGAATGGAAACAAATAATATAAAACAAATTATTATGTATTAATACATTTAGTCAATTTAATATGTATATTAATACAGTTAGGATTCTAAAAAAAAAACGTTATATATAACCGGTTTTTTCTTAATAAATCAGCTACTAATTGCATTAATTATATCTATATATCTATATGACGTCATTAATTGCATTAATTATATTTTAATATAATCCATATGTCATTAATTAGCGTCATTAACTATGTTAACTATATTACAATTCATGTATTATTCTTACTATAATTTTTTCTTTATACTATTTATTTTAAATTATATATATTTATAGGAACAAAGATTTAATTTTTTTTTTTATTTAAAGAGTTCATTTTAACTTATAATGAAAATTATGTGTTTAAATTCTAAAATTAAAGTAAAATCAATCATTAAATTAGCGTAATTAATGATGTTTAATTATATTTCAAGAGTTTTCTATATATAAATTATTTCATAAATTAAGCATTATCAATATCCAAATCAAATAAGGAAACAATTAATACACATCAAATCATATATATCATCATATATAATAGCCGAAATCTTCTTTTGAAGTGCCTTCAAACTGCGACATGTGGTGTAGACTTTTTTTTTTTTAAAAAAAAAAAAAGACTAAACCAATTTTTTAACTCATTATTTAAAAATTGAATATTTAAAATTAATTGGTTTATATTTTTTGTTTCTCTTTATCTCTCATTTATCCTCTCTCTCAACGTCTCTCTTTCTTGTTTTTTTTTTTCTTTTTTTTTTTCTAAGTCATTCACTCTCATAACCCGTGCTATGCGTATGATTCTTCATTCACTATATTTATATGATTTACTCGAATTTATATGTTGAATAATATATTTGTGTATACCTTTTTGGTATGTCTTTTTATTTAAAAATGCTATTGAAATCCAATAAGTATTATACCAACAATATTAGAAATTCTTTCTAATTATATATTAATGTTTTGATTAAGCAAAATTCAAGTTTTCTTCATACAATTATGAAAAGTAAATTTCTTAATACTTATAAAAAGTACAATTATAATATAACTTTAAAAATTCCACATATTGCACGGGTAAGTTCGTTTTCTTTAAAACATCTAGGTGTTGATTGAATTATGACTAGAATCTCGGGACTCGCTAGCGCCTATTAAGGCTATCAAAGTGTGATAAAGATGTATAACATGTACGTTATCTATCCCTGCATTGCCTTCACGGCAAAACCAGGCTGTAGGTTTCGGTCTAAAACACAATTAATGTTAGTCATTTTCATCTTTGTCATGTCTCGTAGAAATAATCTCTCTTCTGGTTTTGCCGTAGGTTTCGGTCTAAAACACAATTAATGTTAAGTCATTTTCATCTTTGTCATGTCTCGTAGAAATAATCTCTCTTCATAGAGAGTCATTTTATTCGTTTATGTTGACAGGAGAGAAATTTCGGAAGATATTGTTAGAAGATAAGTCTTGAAGCAATAAATACAGCATATGCACAAGCGACTTTCTACCTCTACCATTCACACTTGAAGTCCACCATCAGCATTCAGTGTCCAGACTTGAAGTCCTCCTTCAGCATTCAACCTCCACCAATTGCATTCAATGTGTTCCTTTTAATATGCCTATATATTGTGTCTCTTGTAACCATTTCAAAAAACTGAATCAACATAGACAAATTGTAGTCTTACATTTATTTTGTGTTCTTCTCCTTCTTCCCTCTCTTCTTCCTCCTTGACCAAACTTTCATCCGCATTCTAAATTCTAACTGATACAAGCACATCTTAGCGGAAGCTCCGGAGTCAATTGTGGTATCATATTTTATATATAAAAGCGAATCACTCAAGTGTCTTAATATTACGTATGTAAAAACTCTTTTATTGTAATGTTAAACCGGTTTTAAAAGCAGTTGTGAACCTTTTTAAGAAAAAACCGGTCATTAATTAGCATATTTAATTATATTTCAAGAGTTTTCCATATATAAATTATTTAATAAATTAAGTATTATTAATGTCCAAATGGAAACAAATAATATAAAACAAATTATTATGTATTAATACATTTAGTCAATTTAATATGTATATTAATACGATTAGGATTCTAAAAAAAAAAAAACGTTATATATAACCAGTTTTTTCTTGTTGTAAAATCAAAGAAAATAATAAAATAAGATAAAGAAATTGCAGTATGTGAAATTAGTTATTCAGGAACTAGATAAGATTCTTCTCTATTATTGTGTATTTTACAAACTAGCCAATACTCCCTTTTATAGGCATGGAATAATGGGAGGTTAAAGAATATGAAAAGGAATATAAATGGGTGGTACATGAATCAATTGGCTATATCAATGTATACATGAATGTTATAGGAATTCTAAAAGGTTACATAAATGTGTAGAATTTCACGAGGTGAAACAAATGGTCATCTACCAAATGCATGAATGCATTCATAACATTTCTTAATAAATCAGTCACTAATTGCGTTAATTATATTTATATATCTATATGACATCATTAATTTCATTAATTATATTTTAATATAATCCACATGTCATTAATTAGCGTCATTAACTATGTTAACTATATTACAATTCATGTATTATTCTTACTATAATTTTTTATTTATACTATTCATTTTAAATTATATATACTTATAGGAACGAAGATTTAATTTTTTTATTTAAAGAGTTCATTTTAACTTATAATGAAAATTATGTATTTAAATTTTAAAATTAAAGTAAAAATCAATCATTAAATTAGCGTAATTAATGACGTTTAATTATATTTCAAGAGTTTTCTATATATAAATTATTTTATAAATTAAGCATTATCAATGTCCAAATCAAATAAGGAAACAAATAATACACATCAAATTATATATAATAGCCGAAACCTTCTTTTGAAGTGCTTTCAAGCTGCAACATGTGGCGTAAACTTTTTTTTTTTTTTAAGAAAAGACTAAACCAATTTTTTAACTCATTATTTAAAAAATTGAATATTTAAAAATTAACTGGTTTATATTTTTGTTTTCTCTCTATCTCTCATTTATCCTCTCTCAACGTCTCTCTTTCTTTTTTTTTTTTTTTTTTAAGTCATTCACTCTCATTCAACGTCTTTTTTTTTTTTCTAAGTCATTCACTCCTATAACTTTTGCTATGCATATGATTCTTCATTCACTATATTTGTATGATTTATCAATTTATATGTTGAATAATATATTTGTGTATAACTTTTAGTATGTCTTTTTATTTAAAATGCTATTGAAATCCAATAAATATTATACCAATAATATTAGAAATTCTTTCTAATTACATATTAATGTTTTGATTAAGCAAAATTTAAGTTTTCTTTTTACAATTATGAAAAGTAAATTTCATAATACTTATAAAAAGTACAATTATAGTGTAATCCTAAAAATTCCACATATTGCGTGGGTAAGCCCGTTTTCTTTAAAACATCTAGGTGTTAGATTGAATTATGACTAGAACCTTGGGACTCGCTAGCGCCTATTAAGGCTATCAAAGTGTGATAAAGATGTATAACACGTACATTATCTATCCCTGCATTGCCTTCACGGCAAAACCAGGCTGTAGGTTTCAGTCTAAAACACAATTAATGTTAGTCGTTTTCATCTTTGTCATGTCTCGTAGAAATAATCACTCTTCATAGAGAGTCGTTTTATTCGTTTATGTTGACAGGAGAGAAATTTCGGAAGATACCGTTAGAAGATAAATCTTGAAGCAATAAATACAGCATATGCACAAGTGACTTTCTACCTCTACCATTCACACTTGAAGTCCACCATCAGCATTCAGTGTCCAGACTTGAAGTCCTCCTTCAGCATTATTGAAGAGGGAGTAATCATAGAAGATGCAATGCTTCACTTCTACTATAAAAGCCGCTTAACACCCTCTATTCTCTGCACGCCTTCTTTTCTTATAAACTCTTCTCTCACTCTCTGTCTCCAATCTGTTGCACAGTCATGCTGCTTATAAAAAGGCCCTCGGCCATTCTCCTGCTCTTGTTAGTGCAGTCATGCATGTTTCAGTACTTGGCCCAATCTTCCACCAACTTTACTGACCAATCAGCTCTCATTGCCTTCATTTCTAAAATCACTTCTGGTCCAAACGAAACTGACTTGCCTGGTAACTGGTCCACAACAACAAACTTCTGCAATTGGATTGGGGTCTCATGTAGCAGACGCAGGGAAAGAGTTACTGCTTTGAACCTTCCTTACATGGGGCTCCAAGGCACCATTTCTCCTCATATTGGTAACCTCTCTTTCCTAGTTTACCTTAATCTACGCAACAATAGCTTTTTTGGTTCTTTGCCCCATGAGATCAGTCGCCTACATCGCTTGAGAATACTCCGGCTTTCATCCAACCTATTGGAAGGTAGTATCCCTCCAACTTTGCATAATTGTCGGAATCTTCGAGAATACATCTTAGTACAAACCATCTTACGGGCCCAATTCCATCAACCCTCGCCAACATGTTATCATTAGAGGTCTTGAATTTGCAAGACAATAGCCCTCAAGTCCATTTCCTCTTGTCATCTTTAACATATCCTCTCTAGCCATAATTGCCTTACAAATAATCAAATCTCTGGAACTCTTCCAATGGATCTCTGTAGCATTGTCCTAATCTTCAGGACTTTATCTTTCAGACAACAAATTCAACGGTCAGCTCCCTTCACAAATGAATTACTGTGGAGAGGTTGCAATCTTAGACCTATCATACAACAAATTTGATGGGAGTATTCCAGAAGGTTTTGGGAGTTTAGAAAAGCTTGAAGTGCTACTACTTGGAGGTAACAACTTAATCGGTAATATACCTCTTACCATAAGTAACTTGTCGAGGTTATCTATGTTTGCCATTGAGGATAACAAAATTAATGGAAGCATTCCAAGAGATTTATGGTGGCTTCCAAATCTGTCGCAATTTGCATGTGATTCAAATTATCTCACAGGAGCAATCCCCCAATACATTTTCAACATTTCCTCTCTACAATATATCGCTTTAGCAAATAATTACCTATCTGGCAATCTTCCATCAAATTCTGAATTTTCCTGCCCCAATCTTGAACATCTACTTTTTGCTGTTAACAAATTTAGTGGCCCCATCCCATTGTATCTTTCAAATTGTTCCAAGCTTCTCCAAATAGATTTTGCTTTAAACATACTCTCTGGACCAATACCAAAAAGTCTTGGACACTTAAAATATCTTAGAATTCTTAATCTGGATGACAATCAACAGGAGAACACGGAGATCAAGAGCTTAATTTCCTTTCATACTTTCTCTAATTGTAGAGTTTTGGAACACTGGCCATATCCTACAATCCCTTGGATATTACTATTCAGTTCTATTGGAAACTTTTCAACCACCCTTACACCTTTCTTTTATTTGGAAGCAAAATAAAGGGTCATATTCCTATGAGTATAGGTTTCTTAAAAAAACTTGACGCTTGGGTTGAAATAACAATTTGACTGGAAACATACCATCTACAATTGGGGGATTGGAAGGGTTACAAAGATTGGAACTTGGTGATAATAAAATTAAAGGATTCATTCCAGAAGGCATATGTCAATTAAAGAACTTAGGTGAGTTAAATCTCTCATAACAAAATCTGGATCCATCCCAAATTGCATTTCAAACCTTAATCTTCTGCAAAAGCTATTCTTGGATTCAAATAGATTGGAATCGTCAATACCGTTAAATTTATGGAACCTTGAGAATCTTTTGTTTTTGAACCTATCATTGAATTCCCTTGGTGGGTATTTGTCTCCAAACATGAAAAAATCGAAGGTTATTGTAGCCATCGATTTATCTTGGAACCAAATTACTGGAAATATTCCAAGCATCATTGGAGCTTTTGAAAGCCTAAATTATCTTGATTTGTCAAGGAATTCATTTCAAGGAGACATTCCACAATCTTTTGGAGACTTGAAAGGATTAGATGTGTTAAACCTCTCATACAATAATCTCTCTTCCTAAATCTCTTGAGGCACTTTCATCTCAAATATTTGAATGTGTCTTTCAACAAGCTATCGGAGAGATACCATCTAGTGGGCCTTTTGCAAACTTTACAAGTAAATCATTTTTAGGAAACAAAGCACTTTGTGGGAATCCAATTTTGGAGTTTTCACCTTGTCCAAGTCTGAGCTCCAAAGGATCAAAGGTGAAACAAAGTTTGCTCAAATATTTTCTTCCGCCATTGCTTCAATTGTACTCTGTCTAGCATTGGTCTATATGTTGAGAAGACACCGAAAGTAAAATACAGCTTCAAGTTTATTTAGTACATTGTCTTTATCAAAGCATAGAATGATATCATATCAAGAGCTTTGCCAAGGGACAAACAACTTTTGTGAAAGCAACTTGCTTGGAGTTGGAGGTTTTTGGCTCTGTGTACAAAGGCGTACTGTTTGATGGAACTGTTGTTTAAAGTTCTAAATTTGCAATTGGCGGTGCTTTCAAAAGTTTGATGCAGAATGTAAGGTATTACGGACAATCCCATAGGAATCTTGTTAAAGTCATAAGTACATGCTCCAATCCCGAAGTTTAGAGCTTTAGTACTACAATACATGTCAAACAATAGCCTTGAAAGGTGGTTATACTCTTATAACTACTGCTTGAATCTTCTTCAAAGAGTAAACATTATGGTTGATGTTGCATCGGCATTGGACTATCTCCACCACTGCTATCGAATCATGGTTCATCGTGATTTGAAGCCTACCAATATCCTTCTAGACGAGGACATGGTTGCACATGTGGGAGACTTTGGCATTGCAAAGATTTTGGCTGAAAACAATGATGCTACACAAACCAAAACTCTTGGTACACTTGGCTACATCGCTCCAGGTACATGAATTCACCTCTATTTATTGCTAAGATGTTATCTAATAGTGGCTAATATTAAGAACAACAATAGTTGCTAGTTTCAAGAATATCAATGTACATGTCAATTTTCCATAATCCAATTTTATATTGGCCTTAGATTCATATGAATATACACTAATGATAAAATTACACAAATCATGATGCTTAGTCACAGATAATTACCTTTTTTCCTCTTATTTATTGATTACTAATTATTATAAAATATGCTAAAGAATATTTATATCAAAGACAATTATATTATGTGCTTCTTGCTCACTACGTTAATATGGAGTAATTTAATAGAATAGGTATAGTGTAGTTTCGAATACAAAATGTATTGTAGCAATTGCCTTAAAATTGATATTAAAAAAACAAGCAAAAAAAAAAAAAAAAGCCTATCAATGTGTGATGATTAATTTATGTTTAACTTTGACGAAGTAAAGTTATTCTTATTTATATAAATAATTACTTAAAAAAAAAATAGAACATTTCCCTTACGATAACAAAGGTCAACGGTCCACTCATAAAAGTATGTGGACTTATTAAAAGTTGTTCATAGCACAATTATAATTTGTCTTTATGAATATGGTGTGTATATAGTATGTATATATACTTTTTTTTTCATTGATTATATATATATTTAAAAATTTGAATCACTAACTTAAAGACTTTCTGTACAATTGCGAGTGTGGATAGAGTATGGTTTTGAAGGAAAAGTCTCCATTAAAGGTGATGTTTATAGCTATGGTATAACATTGTTGGAGATGATCACAAGGAAGAAACCTACCGACAACATGTTTGAAGGAGAATTATCTATGAGGCAATGGATAAATGCATCAATTCCTGACAGAATGATGGAAGTTGTGGATGATGGTTTATTGAGAATAGAAAATGGAAGAGATGTAACTACCATGCAAAGTGTTCTATCATCCATCATGGAATTAGGCTTAAGGTGTTCTGAAGAGTTACCAAATGAAAGAGTCGATATTAAAGATGTGCTTGTGAAACTTCAAAAAATTAAGTTGACACTTTCTGAAAATAGAAACCGTATCTGATATCTTTTATTGGGTTTGACTTTTTTATTTCTTAAAGTACTTTTCAATTGGTGTGTTTTATGGTTGACTTCTCATGTTTAAATAAATGGCTTGGGATTTTCTAACATCTTTCTCTTGACCATTTTCTCATCTTTTTTTCTTCTTACATTTCTTATTGAGATATATCAAATTTACTTGAGGGTTATTCTTTATGCTTCACAGTACTAAATTAATATAATCTCAAACGCCAAAAAGTTAATACGACCAATTTACTAACTTATATATATGTACATATATGAACTTAAAATATATATATATATATATATATATATATATATATAAAGAAGCCTACATTCATATTAAAACCTTAAAAGCTACAATTTCTTTTTTTTTTTTCTTCCTTTTCTCAATTGATATAATCATATACAAAACACTATTTATAGAGATTTGCAAGTGATTTGAATAATTTCAAACATATATAAACAAATCTTAGGATAACAAAATCATTATTTATCATAAAGAATTTTATTATTATTATTATTTTTTTATTTTTTTTATCACGCCTTGGTAAGATAATCGGTCTGTTTGCAAGGGTTGAAGAATGACTGCTATGTCTTGATTTAGAACATTGACTGCTTAACTGAAATTTAAATATCCAATGGTGAACTGAAGCATGTGTTCGATCCGACAGTCACTCTAAATTAATTTAATCATTCTTAATTTAAATAAGAGTGATCCATTAGGAAGTAATTGATTTCTTTAGCAAGTTTCGTACTATTGGCCAATTTAGTATTTTTCTCCCGCTCATCAATTAAAAAACTTGAAGCTGCTGGCAAGCTAAAAGCTCACGAAATCGGCTAGTTATATCACCTAAGAAGCTTCTACGTTACGTTAGTTAATTCATGTGAACACAGAAACGAGCTTTGAGCATTCAAAATTAATGAAGGAGATCATAAAGCTATCGATTTTCAAATATTAAAAAAGAAAAAGTTGGTCTTTTGGTACATATATGGTATCTCAACAAGAAAAGCAAGCTTATTATATATTAATTAAACAATTTTTATTTGAACAAGTGGAATATTTAAAGGTTTATATATATACTAAACCCAAACATAAATTCAGTTTTCAAATAAGCGAAGGATTATTATAGCCATTCAAAAGTAACAAGTAAAGACTAAAGAGGGTAGGTTGGCTATCCTTTCTTTAATCTTTTTATAAAAAAAAAAAACATTTTGAATTCGAATTTAATAAATAATAATTTAACATAATATTGGTATTAACGTTTTGAATTCAAACAACGCACCAACTTCTTGCAATGCTCTCCTTATTTGGTTTTTGACAATGCTCTCATTGCAACAACTTATTAATTGTGGTTTTTGCTCGTACTGCTTGGAGCTCTTAACCAAGTCCTTTTTGCACCTAAATACCACTTCGTGCGGCCCTTAGAGAGGCCCAAAACCTTTTTGGAACCATTGCCTACTACTTTTGTGTTTTTCTCTTTATTGCTATTTTGTTTGGGTCTTGTTGTTGAGGAACCACCCTGCTTTGTTTGTTTATTTCTCTATAACTCTTGTCTCATTATTGGTTAGGGAAAAAAATAAAAATAAAAAAAAGCACCAAATATATATTTTTAATTAACTTAAATAGATAAATTTATCTACTGTTTTACTTATGTGGTCTCCCGTCGTCGTTGCTCGTCGTCGTCCAGGGAAGGCGTGCTTACACACATGTACCTTACGTTAAGAGACCCAAAACCATAATATATACCTTTTTTTTTTTTTTTTTGAGAAACCATAATATATACTCACAAAAATAAAGAAAGAAAGAAAGTAAAGTTGACTTGATTAGTAATAATAATTAGCGAAATATATTGGATTAGTAGAAGAACTTCCGTGACTTTGAAGCCCCCATATAATTACACTACAATAATAATATAATCCGAATTTTGCCATTTCTGTTAATCAGGATTCAGCAAGCAACGCTCTCTCTCTCTCTCTCCCCATGTACATTGCGTGTGTGTGTCACTGTCACCCTCCCAAAAATCCCATTCGCCGCCGTGCTCGTCTTAGTGGTCTATTGCGTCCTTCCGCCCACCATTCTCCCTCTGGAGAGGGCCTTTCCTTTGACTCGCCGGGTCGAGCTCGACCGCCTCAGAGCCCGAGACCGAGCCAGGCAAGCCCGATTCTTGCGAGGCGCGGTCAGCGGCGTTGTCTACTTCTCCGTCAAAAGCTCCTCAGATCCCTACTTTGTCGGGTACCAATCATCTCTCATTTTCACTGTATGTATTCGTTAAGTTTTTTGTATTGGGTATTGTAATGCTCCTTTGGGCACTTGAGAAAATGGAAAAGAGAAAAAATGAAAAGGAATAAGAAAATTAACGAAAGAATGAGTCTTGCGGGTCTTCTTGCTGTTGATTCTTGAAAATGAGTACATGTTCTTGAAAATGAAAATGAGTACGTTTTTGCGAGTTTAATGGGATGGGTTTGAAAATTACAGGTGAGGCATGAGGTTGTTCGCATGGAGGTGGAGGTTGGGCTGCTGCGTGGAGAAGGGAAGTGGTGAAGAAGACGAACCTGCGTGGACTGCTGTGTGTTTAGCGTAGGATCCGGCTCCTCTCCAGTTTAACTAAACTGGACAGGAGCCGGTTAATGGCTCAGATCTGTTGAAAAGAATCCAAGGGTTGCAAAAAAAACACATTATTTTAAAAAACTGAACCGTTACTTAACGCCGTTTCTGGGTACCCATCTCTCTCTGTTTTATTGTACGCTACTCCTCTCCACTGAAGGATCCTGGTCCCTCATCTCCTCCCTCCCCTTCATCCTCAAAATCCCTAAAATCGACTGGACGAGTCTACGAATCCGCCACCCAACAGACGCCGAGGCACTCCGATTGAATCGGGACGAGACCCAGCTAGCGGTGGTCGCCACCAAAACGGCAGCGATTTGCGGCTTTCATTTTGGGGAGATGGTTGGTTCTGTTTGTAGAGGAAGGAGGGAGCGAAGGGCAGCGATCTGCGGCTTCCATTTACGGAGTCGTGAACCATCGTACATCGCCGATTTTCTGGCGAAATCGCGGACGAAAAGATTCTCCCCCAAAATTTCCCCCATCTCCTCCCTCCCCTGCATCCTCAAAATCTCAAAGTCGACTGAACGAGTCGACGAAGCCGCCTCCCAACGGGTACCGAGTCACGAACCACCATACACCGCTAAGTTTCAGCGAAATCGTGATGAAAGCATCGTCGGCGACGCCGGGTCACGATCGATGACGCTAGCCCTCAAGAACCGTACATCACCGATCCCATAGCCACCGTACACGGCTGAAGAACCACCACACGCCCGTTGTGGTTCGTGAGGCTAAGGCTGCTCTTAAGGGGATCCGGCTCCTCTCCAGTTTAACTACTCTTGAGGAGCTTTCATCAGGTTGTTTGAAGTGATGCCGGAAAGGAATGCTGTCTCTTGGAATTCAATGGTGGCGGGGTTGATTAGGAATGGGGATTTGGAAGAAGCAAGGCTGGTTTTTCAGCTAATGCCAGATAAGAATACGGTTTCTTGGAATACTATGATTGCGGGGTATGCTGAGAATTGTAGAATGGAAGAAGCAAAAGCATTGTTTGATGAGATACAGGAGAGAAATTTGGTCACTTGGACTAGCATGATAACTGGTTATTGTAGAATGGGCAATGTGGAAGAGGCGTATTGTCTGTTTTAGAGGATGCCTGAGAGGAACATTGTTTCTTGGACAGCCATGATTGGTGGGTTCACTTGGAATGGGTTCTATAAAGAGGCTTTGTTGCTTTTTCTTGAAATGAAAGTGGATTTTGATGTAAAACCAAATGGGGAGACCTTCATTTCATTTGCTTATGCTTGTGGGTGTAGTTTTTAATCGTCCTGGCATGCAATTACATGCTCAGCTGGTCATTAACAGTTGGGACTATGATGATTATGATGGTAGGTTATCTAGGAGCCTCATGCACATGTACTCTATTTTTGGTATGATGGATTTTGCAAACTACGTTTTTATGAACAATCCAGATATGTACTTTTATAATTCTATGATCAATGGCTATGTTCGCATTGCACAGCTAGAAAAGGCTCAAAATTTGTTTGACATGGTACCCATCCGAGATAAGATTTCATGGACTTCTATGATTAGTGGCTACTTTAGTGTTGGGCAAGTATTGAAGGCATGTTAAATGTTCTACAATATGCCTCAAAGAGATGCAGTTGCATGGACTGCAATGATTTCAGGGCATGCCCAAAATGAGCATTTTGCAGAAGCTACCTACTTATCTTCAGAAATGCGAGCCCAGGGTGTTTCACCTCTAAGTTCCACATATTCTGTTCTTCCATTGCATGATGATGAAAACATTGTATGAATTTGACTTGATTCTCGGGAATTCTCTGATCTCAATGTATGCAAAATGTGGGGAGATAGGTGATGCATATAGCATATTCTCAAACATGATTTCCTGTAAACATTGCCCAATCATACTCGTTTACCTCTGTTCGATAAAATATTCATCCTATACAATTACAGTGATGCAATCTTTGATTTCAAAGTCATCTTTCTATCTTCTTTAAACAAATGCCAAATATTCGAAGACCACAAAGCCCATGATGCATGCTAAAAAGAAGCAGAAAGAAATTGGAAAAAGCAGTCTTCATTCATTCATCTTCCTTTTGATTGAGCAATTATAAGGATGCTAGTATTTACATGAAGGGCACTCTCTTCCCTTCTCTCGGCAGTTTGCACTTCTTTGAATGTTTGCAATCTGCAAAAGACTTGGCAACTTGAGTACTTCAATTCTTCAATAATTATGCTTAATCTGAAAATGATTTACAAATAATTTAATATAAGAATCAAGTGTGGGCAACATAATTTGCTTCTTTACCAGTATGGGAACACCGCCACTGAGAGAAGGAAAAGAGCTCCGCTCGAATATCTTCAAAAATAGTCATACACATTCACCAAATATAATAGATGGTAGCAGCTAATATGTGATTTTTACAATTTTCATCAAAAGCAATTAAACAAAGCATCAAACAAACGCTTCTAACAGCGTAATACATGCTAAGAAATCTTTATTAAATTGAGACCCGCCTTTAAGTAAATAACCCAAGTGCCTATTAGCATTTTGCCACATGTGCCAACTACACAAGGCATGATATGTATCAGGCATCACTTATTGAATAGCAGCTGCCATTGCTGCATCTTGATCGGTGAAAATAGTAATTGGCCTCTTTTCAGACATTGCTTCTAAGAAGGTCTCAAATAACCATATAAAAGATTCTATTGTTTCATCATACAACAATGTAGCTCCAAATATGACAGTCTCTCTATGATGATTGAGTCCCAAAAATACACCAAGTGGCCTTGCATCTCTATTTGTGCTATACGTTGTATCAAATGTTATGACATCACCAAAGTGGTTATAATCAATTATCATTCTTGCATCAGCCCAAAAGATATTAGTAATCAACTCTTCAGCATCCAATTGAAAAGCATAAAAATATGAAGGCTTTCTTTAAGTTGATGACGAAAGTATTTTTCCAAACTAGCAGCTTCCCCAAACTTCAAAGCTCTTTGTCTCTTGTTGCGTAGATAATTCTTATGATCTCGCTTGGTAAAACCAAGGTTATCACTTCCACCAACTTGCTTACTCATAAGCTGATAAGAATATTTTAGTCTTATTCCTAATTCATATGCCAAATCAATCTCAGCAGCTTGAGTTGCAGACATTCTCCGTTGTGATGACATCATGTATACAGTTGTTGAAAGATGAAGATTGTGATTATGCTCAGCAATGAAGTCAGTCACTATGTATTTGCCACTATCTCGATTATATATGATACCTAAACGTGCATTGCACCCACATCTTGTTTCTGCTCGAGCTTTCCTTGTTTTACTATCTCGCTTGTCTTTACCCCGAATTCCCTTTTTCGCACACAAATCTCCTTGAAGTAACAGTTCCAGTCTTTTTACACTTGTTCACATATTCTTTTCTGATACTAAAACCTGCCATTCTCCCATACTCGTTATAAAAATTATATGCAATATTATCTGATTCAAACTGCATGCCTTTTGATGGTGTAAGTTCTATAGGCACAGATGGAGACACCAAAACTTCCATTGAGACATCCATTGTTTTTCCTAAAAAAAATTACAATACCTAACAAACATGTTAACTCATGAAAAACAACATATATGTCAGGCATCAAGTTGACTCTTTCATATTTAAAGCATTTAACCAACCAAAATTAGCTTAACAAGAAAAATAACGTAAGGCCAATTAAGTGTATTTATTTTGCCATTCAATCATGATCTAAGTGCTTTGAACCTTATAGCTACTTGTTAAAAAAACCTAAAGTAGGCATTATCACATAAATTAGTCCAACAAGCTACAAATAGATGCCCTACCTACAAAGGAGGAAAACTAATTATAAGGAAGTTTATTGTCAATTGATCTATAAGAGATGTTATGATAGGTTTCTAGAATGAAAATGATTCACTTAATTGTCAACTCACCACCTCAATTTTTTATTTTTTTTGTTTAATGCACAACAAAACAAAGTTTATACTCACTAGTTATACACCTTAATTTTGTCTATTTCCTACACCATAAAACATGGGCATAATTTTGTTTACTTCCTACACCACAAAATAGGGGAAGATATGGGCTATGTGTATTGGATAATGCTTCACCTCATCATCAAACATTCAATATATAACATGATAAAGGCCTTTGAATGTAAACATATGTAACAAATTTTTCTATAAGGAGCACATGTGTACATTATTTAATGCTTAAATTACCCCAAAAAAAAAAAAAATTGTAAAAGCTAGATTAGATACACTTTTTATTTGTTTTTGCTTTAATTTCATAGATACCTCAGTCACTCCCCAAAACCTTGTATCTCTCTGTATCTCTCCCAGAGCACAAAGGTTAGCAAAGACGAAATTTTATATTTTCTCAGAAAACATCTAACCTAACCCTGGAAATTCAATCTGATTTTTTCGTTATTTTGTTTTATAGAAGTTTTATAGAAACATCATACCTCAGTTATTTTGTTATTTTGTTTTATTTTTTGATACCACGAAGAAGTTGGTCTGCTTTTTTTTTTTTTTTTGTGTGTGTTTTTTAGTTTCGAGATATGTATTCTGTTGTATCATGGGATAGAAAACAAGAAAGAATACAAGACCCAGGTTTGGATTTGTCTAAAATTGTATATAGAGGTTAAATGCCTCAAAATAACTATAAATAAAACAACAACACTCAAAAGCTTGAACATTACCAGTTACGGCGATTTCAAGACTGAAAAAGTTATTGTTCTACACCAATCAGATTCCTTTTGTCTTTATATTCTTCCTTTGCCTTTTTCTTCTTCCTTTTGTCTTTTGCCTGTTTCTTCTTCCTTTTGTCTTTGTTTTCCCGCTTCTTGAAGTTCTCTTGCACCTCACTTTTTCTTTTTGCCGCTCATTCTCACCTCTCACGCTGTTAACATTGCCGCTCGTCAATTTTAATTGACGTGGCTGTTTTATGGCCTTCCATTGCTGAAAATAAATCTTGGCCATAAACCGGCTCACATCTAGTTAAAAGGAAATGGAGAGGATCCCTTTCCGTTTAGTGTAAGGGTTATTTTTTTAATAAAAAAATAATAATAATAAAGCCAAACGAGGTCGTTTGGGTGGCATTTTTCAAATTGATTTTTTTTCCAACAGGGCATTTTAGTAACTTAATCTCAAAAAATAACGTAATGCATTTATTTTTTATCCAATTTGAAGGTACTGACTAACGAAGTGGCCAATTTGATATTTTTTTTGGAATTTTGTGGAGTTATTTTATTATATTTTGAACATTGGGAGACTAATTTGTGGCCAATTTGATATTTTTTTGGAATTTTGTGGAGTTATTTTATTATATTTTGAACAATGGGAGACCAACTTGCAACTGGCTAATAGTTTGGAAGGTAATTTTTAATTTTTCCCCATATTAAATTAAAAAAATTAGAAATAAATTAGAATAAAACTTATGTCTGAACGAGATAAATGCGTCGTCCACATATGAATCTCACCCTTTGGGTCTTCATACCCCAAGCCAAGCCTTGGCCTCAACATCCTAATTAACTTAAATAAACAAATTAAAAAAATTAAAGCCTTTGATTGCTGCAATCGAACTCTAAATTGTGTACACTACAAAAAAATAGAGATTTGGTGATGATTTTTTGGTGATGGTTTAGAGCTAAAAACCATCACTACAAAGGTAGTGACGGTTTTGTAGGGACGATTCCAAATGGTAACTAAACAAGGGTAGGGAAATGAAAAAAAGTGTTTGTTTAAGCAAAACCGACACTAAATAGTGTCAATTAGTGTCGGTTTGTCCAAACCGACACCTTTTAAAAGGTGTTGGTTTTTAAAAGGTGTCGGTTTAAAAACCATCACCTTCAAAAAAGTGTCGGTTTTTTTAAAAACTATCACCTTTTAAAAGGTGTCGGTTTTTACTGTTTTTTTTAATATTTTTTTATTTGATTTTTTTTTAATTTATTTATCAATTTTTTTCTTAGCTTATTGCACAATGAAAGAAGCTGGCCAATTGTCCATCTTAAACATAATTGGAATTCTATAAATGCAGGGAATCAATAGTAAACTACATTAGACTATATTAGAATCAATAGTAAACATAATTGGAATTCTATAAATGCAGAGAAGCAATAGTAAACTATATTAGACTATACTAGATTTAGGTAGAACAGAGAATCATAGTTCACTTTAGCTAGTTTCTCTTTGAGCTCAAGAATGTCATCATTAGATTTCTCTTGATTTAAACATGCTTGCTTTTTCAGCCTTCAGTCTTGCTGCTTTTTCCTTTGTCAACTGTTGCTCAAGCCTAGTCATTGTCTCTTTGAGCTTCAACTCAATCTACACAACAATACATTGATCATCAATAAACAGAATTAACTAAAATAAAATCCAAACTAAATATTTTTGCTAATTAAGTGACTTTCAATAAAAGTGCATGTTGTAGAAAGAATGATACATGATACGCTTCAAGAGACAGTATCAATATAGTTCTAAAACAGCCTGGGAGCTTCATCATCAACAATTATCTTGCCCTATGTATTTCCAACTAGTGCCACCTTTAAAGAACCCATAAACTGAATGCCCAGAAACTAATATCACCGATTTGATGTGTATATTGAAGTTTGAAATCTCGTGCTAAAACAATAACAGTAGAACCTACAAAATTGAAATGCCTAATGCATAAATTGAGATAACTGTAGCAAACTATTGAACTTGAGGCAGTACTTTGATTGGCTGAAACACTCATCCAAGAAAAAGTAACCTCTTCCTAAGATTGTTTGGATTTATTTGATTCAGGCAAACTTGAAATTAATAAGAAACAAAATATTTCTAATCAGCTTACCGCAGTCCAAACTCCAAACTTGAAATTAAATCAATCAACTACCACTAACAACTTCCTAATCTTTGCTTCCAGTGACATTTTTATGTGGATCATAAGTATTATGTTCCCAACCTCGATTACCATAATATACCTAGTGAATTTGTTACACATATATCTAATATCTAATTACCTCGATATATAGCACTTGGATAAACAAATGATGTAATTTGTTACACTATCCTATTGTATCTATTATTTGGATAAACAGCTCAATTCTTTAATCATGTTGACTAGCCAATCTAGATGGTGTATGGTGTGGCTTTGAATACAAAATAAGTACTCAGATAAATGAAGAAACAAAGACATATACATATGGCCTAATTAATTGTAAAAGTGGGCATGAACATTAAAGATGATACAAAAACAACATATTCCAAATCTTAATTAGCCCCATTAAACCAATGGATTGCATGAAAGTGTTTTGAAAAGTCGGTTTCAAGCATGCTCAAAGAAAAATAAGAAAATAGAAAGAAAAAATTGGTTACAACACAAGCATATAAGCATATATGCTTGTAGTACTCGATAAATGAAGAAACAAAGACATAGACATATGACCTAATTAATGAAGAAACGTAGCATAGACATATGGCCTAAGTACAAAATAAGTACTCCAGATAAATGAAGAAACAAGATAAACTTGTCGTTAAAATTTTCAAGACAATAGGGATATATACGCTTTATGATGAATTACGAGAAATGTGCGTAGCTCATTCATCACAAAGCCTACTCCATCATCTGTAGTTGCAACTCCATCACCTACATATATATTATTTGATCCCTTAAGTAATGGTTACTAAACAAACACAACCTATTTTTTAGGAAGATGAGAAATAGGCTTCATCTTCAACCTATTAAGTTCAAGCACATGCATAATAAATAAGTCATTGTATTATTTGCATCATAGGCCAAACCAAACCATACACTTGGCTAAATAATACCTTGCATTATTTGCACCACTAATTAACTAGTGTTTATGTTACCTTATACTACCATTCATATATCTCATAAGGGTGAAAGTAACATTATTACCTGGATGACTAGCCACTGATGATCTTGCTCTCACATGGCCTGGAGAGTACTCTGTGCCTGACATTGAACGCTGGCTGCTATTTCCGGTATTAGCAATAACAACTTCAAGCATCCTCTGCATCTAGAGCATGTCCTCCTGTTGTTTGTGGATGAGTTGCTGCTGTGACTCGTACTGTTTTACATGTGCCTCGAACCATTCTTGCTGTGCCATCAGTAATCCCTTCAACGTACCAATCTCACCTAGTAGAGTAGGAACCTATGAATCTTGCGATGATGGCCTAGTCGAACGACTGATAGATTTACGTGGTAGTTTCCCAGGTACGCCTCGTACATGGCCGGAGTGTTCTGTCTTCCCTATAACAAGAGCATACGTATGTCTCGACCATCGTATTGAGAGGAATTGGATGTTAATCAGTGTCATTTGACATCAATTCCTTCATCTTTTCCTACACAATATATATTTGGGATAAGCACAAGTATAGCTTCATTGAAGACTTAATATATTTCTATACAAATTAATAGCTAGCACAACATTTATTGATGTTAAATAAATATTTATTAATGCATATACAATTTTCTCTCTGTATATTTGTATTGATGACAAAGCCATTCTCTCTGGTATGGGTTACTTGAACATGGATGCAGTCGGTTTTCACAGCCTATCTCCTACAACAAATACATGTAACAAAATAAAAAATAAAAATTTGAATAAATAATACAAAATTTATATTCATGAACTTATAAGACATATTTAGAACATACCATCTCATTAGCAATTGAAGCATAACTCCTAACCACAAACGTGTGGATGCAAGTGCAACTTTGTATTTCGCATTAGTCCTTGCCCTATCCTACAAAATTTACATTAACAATATATAACTATATAGACTTATTATTATGTGGTATATAATTTGAAACATATCTTAGAGGGGACATACCTTATCCTCCTGGGTCAACCATCCCTAGATAGTGATTTCATAGTCCTCTGCATCGAACATATCAATGTTTGGCGTCGATGCCAAAATGCTCTGTAGATTATCATTATCCTGAAGCTTAATGGCTTTTTTGGTCTGATACTTATAATCTTTTCTTTTTTTACCAAAATCCTGGAATGCTCGATGTCGGACAAGATCGATTGAATTATTAGGCAAGATATGAAATTTCATCTACACACAATGAAATAAAAAATATATATTATTATATATATTAATAGACAATTAAAACTGACAATGTAACAAATTGCACTAAATTCATACCATCAAGAACTTCCAAATTTGTTCCTTTTTATCATTCTCTATCCTCCTCCAATGCGGAGCAGATAAACCAACAAATTTTTCGGACCGCACATACTTCCCACTAAGTCTTTTGAACTTTTTACCACTTGTGCCTATGGGCATCCCGACTGAATTCAACTCAAGAACAACCTTTTCTCCAAGAGGGATTTCCCATATATCATGATCACCCCCCGCATCCCTCTCATGAAATCCACCTTTTCGATCTATATTATTGTTTAACACATTGGACATTGTGTGGCAAGCCGCGGGCATATATGTTTTGCCATTGTTCTTGGTAATAGGATGGAGTTTCAGTCTCAAACCCATTTTACGGAGGTCATTACAGGCTTTGAGGTTGTCTTTTGTCTTATCTTTCATGTCAAGAAGTGTGCCAATTATATTGTCCATCACATTTTTCTCTATGTGCATAACATCAAGGTTGTATCGTATTAAATTATTCTTCCAATATGGCAAATCGAACAAAGCACTTTTCTTACGTAGAAAGCCAACATCATTTGGAATTTGACACTCTAATTGCCTCAATATGTCATCGCCATTTGGCACAATAAGCGGACCATCTAGTTCACACGTACCATCAAATGCTGACTTGTTCATTCTCCACGGATGATCAAGTGGTAACCATCGCCTATGCCCCATATAATAATATTTTTCGCCGTGTGTTAACCATATTGACCTTGTATCCTGCATACAATAAGGACACATTTGTTTGCCCCTGGTACTACATCCATACAAATTAGCGTATGCCGGGAAGTCATTTATTGTCCATATAAGTGCTGACCGCAACAAAAATGACTTTCTCATTGAGATATCAAATGTTTTTACCCCTACATTCCATAATTCTTGTAACTCTGATATTAAGGGTTGTAAGTAAACACTTATATCCATTCCAGGTGAATATGGCCTTGGGATAATCAATGATAAGATGAAAGATTGTTGTTTCATGCACAACCAAGGAGGCAAATTGTACGGAACCAACGTGACTGGCCAAGTGCTGTGGGATGAGCTCATGTTCCCAAAAGGATTAAAACCATCTGCGCTAACCCAAGCCTTACATTTCGTGGGTCCGTCAAAGTCTAGGTATCTCTCATCGAAGGACTTCCATGCTTCATCGTCACGGATGCCTCAAAACACCATCTTTGTGCGACCATTAACGTACACCTCATATGAGAAGCGGTATGTCGTGACATAAACAATCGTTGCAATCGTGGTATCGATGGAAACCACCACAACACCTTCACGGGCCGTTTTTAGTATTATGATGACCATCTTCATCCATAATTTCATCTTTCCGCTTTGATTTACCACAAAATTTACAATAATCTAATGCCACATCATCCTTCCGGAATAACATACAATTATTTATACATGAATCTTCTTATATCCAAGGCCCAAGTTTTCAAAAACCTTTTTACCTCAGATGCATTTTTGGCAAAGCTTCACCATCCTGGTAGCATCTAGTTCATGAGTTCAAGTCGATGTGAAAATCTTGTTCGATTCCACTAATAATCTTCAAATGGTAGAGATTTACAATTGCACCTAACTTGCTTTGTTTAGTCTTTTCATGAAGGGTTTTTCTGCTTCTTTAAGCAAACTGTAGAATTTTCTCACATTTACCTCATCAACCTCTTCATGAACTGCATCTACTACATTCGATTGCAGTTCCATTTGAGAGAAACAGTCATTCTCTCTAACTTCATGCATGCCGAAAGCATCAGCCAACATGGCATGCATAGTTCTAGACTCGTCCTGAATGGGGGCTGTATCTACGGCCGACTGAGTCGAATTGGATCCTTGAACAGCAGGAGCATCAACATTTTCACCATGCAACACCCATTCAGTGTAACCAAGCAGAATGCCTATTCCACCAGTCAAATGGTCATACACTTGTTGTGGTCGTAGTCTCTTCCTTAATCGACACTGCTTACAAGGGCACACGATTGTCTCATATTCTCCGGTGTTGTGAACTACAAAACTCACAAATGACTTCACTCCTTCCATATACTCCCTCGAAGATTTAGATTTTGTCATCCAACTCTTGTCCATAGTGTGACTACATTATAAATACGAGTGTAAGTTATACACAGTAACGTCTACTAACGCTATCATATTACTCAACTAATTTTCTTTCTTTTCTTCGAAGTAATTGAACCTTTCATATTTTTTTTAAATAACAAAAGCCAATCCAGCAAGCCAAAGGAAGCTGAAACACAATTTCTTTTATATTTACTCAGGAAGAAGATAAGGCATCAATGACGCAGCACATAGTTCAAGGTTCCAGACTTGGTTCAAAAGTGAATTAAGTAGATGTTAATCCCAATCCAAACATTCATGAAAAAAAATTAAAAATATTAACAATTTGATTTTTTGTTTAAATAATAAAAAACAATTTGAAGTTTCTGTCAAACAAGCCGTGGCTCAAGATTAACCGACGAGAGCGGAGGAGCCAACAACAACAGAAAACTAACGTAATTAGTTCGCTTGGCGGGAAGTGGAGTTAGGGGATGTAATGGTCTATGGTAGCAAGATAGGAAGATAAAAGGGCATAAAAGTGACATACATTGGTCAAATAAAGATAAATAAAACCATTATATAAAAAGCAAAAGAGATCGATCGTTATCAAACATGGCTGCCTGAAGGGCAACAACAGCAGGCTCTCTATGGCCATGGAAAGAACAGGTCAATGGTATTTTATTCTCTCTCAGAATTAGATGATTAACGAAAATATGAATCTATTTTTTTTAACAAAATGAATTAAATATGTTGCAGGGTTTTCTCTCAAGAAATTCCAACCGATGTTGTTGTAGTTGGTGAAGCAAACTTCTCCCTTCACAAGGTCTGAAAATATTTCTTAAATTATGGGTGTGTACATTCTGTGTGTGTGTGTGTGGGTTTTAGAGAAGGTAGTAAGAACTTTTAACGTTAAAAGATTAATCATATCAGAATCCATAGACCATAAACATGTGAAAAGGGAGATTCTAACAACTGGAAAAGAATTATAAGAAATGGAAAGGAAGAAGCACTAAGTCTTGTCAAGTGTGTGAAAAGGGCAAGTTGAAAAGGTTGAGAAACGTGATTTTTTTTTCTTTCTTTTTTTAAAGAGTTTCTTACCAAAAACTGCAAAAGAACTTCCACAAAATTAGCAACACGTCAGCAAAACTTTTTACAATTCACACAATCAACATTCAAGAAATTATTATCACTCCAACACTTACATGAACAGAGCTAATTTTCTTTTTTAGAGAAAAACTAAAATACAAAATAAGCATGTTACACAGCAGTGTGTATGAAGTACAGTGGACAAAATTAAATGAAGGCCTAAGCAATTTATGAAAATAATTAGACTTACTTCTAAAACTCAGAATCTTTGTTAGCTTCTTCGAGATCCCGTACACTACCACAATTTGTTGCCATAGCAAAAGGGAGGGTTGAATGGATTACCCTAGAGTTTCCATAAACATGTGAAAAGGGAGATTCTAACAAATATTTTAAACAATTACAAATCTGAGATTGTGCTTGAAACTCATAAATTATAAAATTACGATCACACCGTGGTTCCACTTGACCATTCAATTATCACAAATTACAAAATTTCCTAAAGATAAAAACTAAATCGAACCCAAAACCTAGATGCAAATAGATTCGATAGATGACATAAAGCTTATTCGACAATATCTCCCACCTTAAAAAAAGATCGGAAAAACCAAATCCCCATAATAAAAGGAATTGAAACAAAACAGAGAGAGAGCTAAGCAGAGATGAAGAATTCTTACCGTGTGATGAAGATAATATGCTACAATCTTGTTTCTCGTGGTGTGTGAGTGTGTGTGAGCTCGATAAAGCAAATGAAATGAAATGCAGCCTATAAGAAGAAAAACAGGGATATAAATTTGATTCCATGAAGATAAGTAGAGAATATATACACAGCATGTACAGGTATATCCTAATCCAAGTTGAAGGAGCAGATTAGCATAAAGCATATCTCATAGATCAATGGTGCAAAGAATCAGCAGGTATGAGAGATCTGGAAGGGCAATGGAGAATCAGAGTTCAACTCATGGATGGTAACAAACTTAAGAATCAATGGGAAAACCCAAAAAAGGCATGATAGACAAAGAAAGCAGTCCTTGAAAAGGCAAAACTCCAAGAACTGAATTTAGCAAACTGCATGAAGCTCAATAATCGGAAACTTCAAACAGAAATTTCATATTAAAAAATTTGAGAAATCTCACCGATGGTCCTCCTTCTTGCAGTTTGAGAAATCTCACCGATGGTCCTCGAAATGGCCACACCGATGGTGCTTGAGAGGAAAAATATAGATTAGGGCAAAAGTGAAGTGAGAAGAGGGGTTTAGATTTTTGGTGCAATTTTCACTCGTTCAGTGTTTTTTCCCCGATTCGGTCAACTGGGTTATTACTTTCCGAGACCTGCGAGCAGTTTTGGGAAGATTGGCGCAAAGGCTTCACGGCAATGGCTCTTGATGTGCGAATCAATCACCAATCAAGAGATGGGATCCTTCTACTACTTCCTTCTTCAACTACAAATTCGTGAGAGGGCTAGATGAAGCTACAGATTTTTGAGAGAGCTAGATGAAGCTACAGATTCTTGAGAGACCTATATGAGAGAGGCAAAAAGAACAGAGAAGAAAAGAAATTAAGAACAGAGATGGAGGCACAGGGTAGCTAGACGAGAGAGGCGGGGGTTTTAATTTGGGAAAAATTCACTTTTAACCCATGAAGTTTCAGCGATTTTGCAATGTTAACCCCAAAGTTTAAAAATTTGCAATCCACCCCCACGAAGTTTCAAAAACTTGCAATCTTAACCCCAACGTCAATTTGGCCGTCAAATTGGACGGATTCCGTCCCACGTGCGCCTCACGTGACCGTTTAGGGTTCACTCTTCCCGTTTTACCCCTCATCTTTTGCCCACCACCCACACGTCTGCTCCCCGACCTATCCTCTCTCATAACTCAAACACACACCCACTGACCCACACACCAAACACACGAGATCGAGCTGCACGACAACGACCCCTCCTTCTGGAACTCTCGTTCGTTCGTGCTCCCACTCCAGCGACAAGTTTGAAGTCCACAAGGTTTTTTTGGCATTTCCCCTCTTCGACAACGACCCCTGTCGAACCTGGAACTCTCGTTCGTGCTCCCACTTGAGCGACAACTTTGGAGTCCACAAGGTTTGAACCGCATTTCCCCTCTTCGATACCCAGACGATTTCGGCATTTC
This sequence comes from Carpinus viminea, assembly GCA_013348765.1. NCBI lineage: Eukaryota > Viridiplantae > Streptophyta > Magnoliopsida > Fagales > Betulaceae > Carpinus > Carpinus viminea. The sequence goes on along the minus strand of CP054670.1, from coordinate 15,031,029 downwards.
CCCTCTTTCAAACACACAAGAGGTATGCCCAAATTTCAGCTCGTGTCTATGTAAAATTTGGTTTTTGTGGGAATATTTGTTAGGGTTTCTTGTTGTTTATGGGAATATTATGGTTTAGTCTTCAATTAACATGAATTTTTCATGCTGCAACGATTAATGGATGAATTTAGTAGTGTACTAAATTTTGACTTTCTACTGAACTGTTATAAGTAATTGTTATGTCCACTTTATTTTCTGTTTATGTAAATAATTAAAGGATGATAGGATCAATTTAAGTCGCCAAGATGTCCACTTTTTTTAATGTATATATAAAAAAAAAACCAATAGAGTTTGTTAGGTTTCAGAAAACCTTGGTCTGATGCATGCATGAATTAGGGCCTTTGGTCATTTCGAGATGGTAGTTTGGTGCAAGCTTTGAAATGTGATAAACAATTTTTAAATGTGCAAGCAAACTAATTACGACATTATATCATGTAGAATGGATACCTCGAATGAAAGTGCAAGTTTTCATCATGAAGGTACAAGCTTTTATTATGATTCGTAATAGCAAGTGCTTCAAGTGCAAGGCAAAGATGTTTGTTTTTAGAACGTCCATGCTGTGAAAACCACAAACACCGAGAAAAACTTTGGAAGGAGGTTCGCACCAGAAAATTGGAAGGCAAGTTCTTCATATTTTATGTAGCAATCCTAGGGCATAACTTCATAATTTTGTTTAGTTTATCTATTCAATTAATTCAGTAATTGTGAGTTGGTAATGTGTTTTGTAGATTAATCAAGACTGCGGTTTCTTTCAATGGGTTGATCCTAAAATGTGCTCATTTGGTAGGAGGGTGGTACATTGTTTGCATCAAAGGCATGAACAATTGGAGGCTAAAGCGAAACGATGTCAAACATTGGTTGAAGTTGAGGTTGGAAAGGTGAAAGCAGAAGATGAGGGAAAAATGGTGCAGCTCAAGGCAGAGATGGACCAACTTGTGAATGAGATATCAAATTATCGTAAACAAATCGAGATTGGGGATATAAAGATGCATGCGATGAAGAAGAATTATCATACTATCATTGTGTGTTCGTGGATCATACTGATGTTTGCATTGTGTATGTGCCTCTTTGGAGGCTCTCACAATGGAAAAGTTGGCTGCAACTTTGGCCATGGAATGCTGTCATGAGGTTGTTCCTCATGGTGGAGGCGGTGGATCATGTTCTACTTTTTTGTGTAGTTATGGTTTCATTCTCATGTGGGATTTGTTTACGGTTTAGACATTAGTCCCGTCTGGGTTTGATATGCCATTGGCTTTTGTGGGTTGGTTTAGTGTCACTCCCATGTGGGAGTTGTTATATATTATTAGTCCCATGTGGGTTTTGTTATGTATTATTAGTCCCGTGTAAGAGTTGTTATGTATTATTAGTCCCGTATGGAATTTGTTATATATTACTAGAAGTGAATCAACAACCATCACTTTAAATGCATATACCAATTTTTTGCTTCTTTGGATTGATACATGGGGTTACACATTGAATGAATATTATTAAAAACAAAAAAAACAAAAAAAAAAAAGGAAAAAAAAAATGTAAATGTTTGGGGTTTTTTTTTTTCCAACCATATATGGGTTTAGGTCATTTACCTAAACCATTCTTGGGTGGTCTTTGTGTTGCTAATCAGGTGGTAATGAAGCATGCAATAATTGAACTAAAAATAAAGATAAAGGTACATGCAATAGGGTTTGGCAACACAACACAACATAAGTAAGAAGCCAATATCCAAAATACCAACACCATAATTGGCCTTCCTACCAACACAACATACAAATATCCAAAATACCATAATACCAAAATATCAAATCTTCACACACAACTATGGTATTGATTTTCATACCAAATCACCTTCCAAAACATAATACCTAATATTTTTCATTTCTATGCATTTCATAGGGTTTGGCCTTCATAATGCCAACACAACACACAAATAATCAAAATGGAAAAATACCATAATATCTAAGCTGTTCATTTCATCACCTGTTTACATCCCCATATCTAAACAACATACCACTTATAATTACATAGCACAAACATATAAACGAATGTGCATACTAAAACCAACATTGTCAAGTAAAAAGTTTGAAACAACAAAGTTTTATGGCTTCCAATCTCGT
>CP054670.1:10084046-10157912 GCA_013348765.1 Carpinus viminea | reverse complement strand
ATAGCCTACTTTGTTCGTATACATTCTACAAATCACAAATTGTTTTGTGGAAAAAAGTCCACTGTACTTCATTCAAAAGGGTAGGCAATTTAATACTAATGTGAAATGATGGATGATTACTGTAAGGATTGCCCCAAAAAATGAAAAATTTTGATTAGTATTACCCAGACAGATCATTTGGCCAATAAAGGACATTTTAGTGACACCAAGACACTCTTCTTTGAAGTTGGTTCCAAGTACAACCTAAGGTACTGGATTCATTGATGAAGCACCATGCTTTAAGTGCCCTTAGCTTACATGCAGGTTTAGAAAGAAAGATATCGGGTTGTCAAAAGCATATCAGAGAGGCAGTCAACCAAAAGCAAGTGCATGATTTGTTGATAAACATCATATTCCACTTTTACACCATCTTGCCAGCATGCAATTCCAATATATATATAGCAAGATAGACAGGGATTTCAAGCATACAAAAGAACATTTAAAAAAAATCAAAGTTAAGGTAGCTCATACTGTATTCCCGGCATCCCCCACTAACTCAGCCATCTGCTCAGACCCAATGTCTTGTCCATTCTCATCCAACATCACAACCTAAAAGTGCATGATCAAAAAAAGGAAATATAAGCACAAGCTGTAATCCTTCTTGCGATAGTACAAAGCAGCTTTACATGTCCCATAGAAATAAGGAAAGGGCTACTTCCTTTTCCAAAGTATTGTGAGCTACAAATCTTTTACCACAGAAAATGCAGCTATTAGAATCATTTGGTTAAAGAATTGAAACAATGACATCTCTAGAAAATCCAAATAACTGATGTAGGACATGCAACAAAACATAAGCATTTAAAAATACCACACAAAATCTTGCTCCAATTATATGCACAAGTGCATACATAACAGGCAGGTTGAAGTCACTGCATGCAATTTATATTGTTCAAATTTGCTTGAGACTGTACCCAGTCGTCAGACCTGATAAGGTTCATGACAGCCGTGTCCTCATCATCGACCTGAGCCCTCGCATCACTACAACACACAAGGCATTGATTTATCATTTTCCATGTTGCCTATTTGAGTCATTTGACACCTAAATACATGTTATAGATACTGTTTGGCTCTGCGAATTTGTAATGTCAAAACTGTGTTTTAAAACAAAAACATGAAAAAATGTCCCATTTGGAACCGTTTAAAAAAAATGACAATCACATTTTTCAGATTGCAGGCAAAAGGATGCATTTTTAAAAATACACTCTTTCAAAGATTGAGCTATGATTTATCAAACACTTAATTATGTTTTCATTAACCACATTTTAAAATCACCATTTTTCAAACCGCACGTTTAAAACTGCTTAACCAAACGGACTCATAGTGTAACAATTGAATAAGTTTAAAATTCACTTTAGCTTAAAATCATAATGTTAAATCAACAATCATCCCCAAAAGTTTAGGTTGATAAGCAATGATAAATTTAATTAATATTTTATTGTTCCCCAATTGTGTGGGCTCAAACTCTCTTAATACTAAGTGTTGCGCGTTAAATGAGTAGTGAATTATGAAATCCGAGCTTGAACTCAAGATCACTGCCCTGTAATCCTATAATAAATCACTAATTATCTCAAAATTTTAAATTAATAGGAAATGAAGAATTTCGTAATTTACTCAATATTCTAGCAAAACAAAATTATAATAAAGGGACCATACCGTGCATTTCTAGGATTAGACCGTATTTGAACATCATCAACAATGCAATAGTTCTTGAGTTTTCCGACGTACTCATCGACTACGAGTTGCACCCCACGGGAACGCTTTTTCCCAACCGTTAATATCCGTATAGGAAGAGCTCTCTGCCCAAAATTATTGGTGAAATTTATGCTGTAAATATCATAAAAGGAAATTGTCTTATAGATTGGAGATGGTGCACACCACTGATTGGCCCGTGTATTTACATTGTCCAGCTCCAGCAGCTGAAATTTTATTCATCAAATATGAGTGAAAATGTGGTGTTGCTGATGTGAAATGCGTGTGTAGAGAGTGTAAGAACCTGGAAGAAGATTGGAGCCCTTTGTGTGAAGGCCGGCACAGGACAAGATAGCCATTGGCGGCGCCGAGAGAGGAGGAAAGGCTATGGAGAACGAAACCGGACCCAATGTCGACCCGATCGAAGAATTTGGTAACTGGATCATTCGTTCAATGGGTCAATGGTTGGGCCGGCATCGTGTAACATAGTCGCTCCGTCCCACATCGATAGCAAAGGAGGAGAAGGAGGAGTAACATCAGGAAAGACTCAAAGAGCGTACTAGTCTCGATGCGTCCCACATCTGAAAATTATGAAAGAGGAAAGCTGTTTATATACTTTGGTTGCTAGAGTAGAGGTCACGACCTTACTTGAACAGGATCTGTTCTATAGGCTCGTACCTCTGTATCCTTGAGTTCTAAGGAGACAGGAACCTAAGTCTGGTTGATGAATTACGGTCGTGCGATCAGAGCGTGAGTGACAGCGTCGTGGCCTTTCGAGCCACTAATGCAGTAGAGGATCGTTCTCAGTCATGGTATGTGGTTGGGATGGTCGCACGTCTGTCTGACAGACTTCCATTTGCCTTTTATTTTTTTAATATATATATTCCATTTGCCTTTTATTTTTTCAATATATATATATATATATATATTAAAATTTCGTTCAAGATATATTCAGATTTCAACCATTCACGTAGATAGCGGAAGTTTATTATAATTAAGGGTGAAATAACGGTTGCGGTGAGTAGTTAATGATTTAAAATTGTTAACCGTTTAGGTGGTTAGTAGATTTTACTAATCGCCTGCGCTAACCGCTAACGGTTAATCGCTTTTTATTGAGTTTTTTTTTTTTTACCAGTTTTGGGCTCATTTTAAATTCTTTTTTTGCTCACTTTAAACATTTTTTCCCTCTTTCATAACCGTTTTAGCATTAAAAATTATTGGTTTAAAGTGAACATTATATGTTGGACCATTATACCAAAATCTTGTTGGTCACCTTCTACAATATATAACATACGAATAAAATTACAACAAAATTATCGTTTTGGGTTATGAAGAAATGAATATATAGGAAACTACGCTGCTTGCACTTATATATTATATATAATAAAATATAAAACCCAAACAAAAGTCAAAGGTGGAGGAATCAAAATCAGACTCCTGAGTAAAAGAGGCGTACAATAACCATTAAGTTACAATAACTCATTGTTACTTATTATATGAAATATTTATATATTATAAATATATATTATATTTTAAAAAGGATTATCGGTTGGCGGTTTTCAAAACCCACTAACACTTTCAAAGTGTTAGCAGTTAATGCGATAGCGCTTAGTATGGTTAGCGGTTAGCGGATGCAGTTAGGCGATTTTAAATTTCACCCTTAATTACAATCATTCAAAACATTGGCCTCATGTAAAGTTTGGCTTCCTCATATTAAATTTTGCTCTCCCCCTTCCTCCACCTCTTTTTTTTTTTTTCCAGGCTCAAGCGCCATAGCTTTGTGTATGCTGTCCACCATTTTTATCATGTCTTTTTTTGGGATTGATGGGGTTCTTGGATTGGACTGTTCAAAGCTTGATTTGCGTCCTCTGTCACACCCACCTAATGCGCCTTCTACTACGTATCAACTCAATCGTGACTCACATGTGCTTGCGTGTAGTTTGTTCGTGCTCTGGCTTGAATCATACAACAACCTTCCTCCGATGGTGTTTTGTGGGCTTTTATACCTTTTATTTATTTTTCCTGTATTTTCCATTTCCCTTGTATTATGTGGTCCTAACCTATTGGGTTAAAGATGAATAATTTTTCGCTTATGTCAATGATGATGAGTTTCGACAAGAAGATATTGCTACTTATGTATCGGATTGAGTCTGTTTGGAATAAATTTGTTGTTACAAATGATAATTAGTCATGAGTTAGCGGATTTTGATATCATAGATAAATTTTGAATGTCAGATTGTTATTTATGTATTTATAGCTTGTAACTTTATAGTTTCAACTATAATTTTTTCAGACTTTTTACTCTGTGATGTAACAGCTTTATACTCGTAATCCTTCATCAATTAATGAGACTAAAATTATTTTTTCCCCAAAAAAAAATTTGGCTTGCCCTGTGACCTATTTTAAAACTTCATTTAAAAAAAAAAAACCCTCTAATTTTGAACTATTTACACCCAAAGAATTTTACTAATTTGAATAAGTTTGATGTGAAAATCAAACGGAGTCTTAAAGTCAAATGACGATTTAATAATGTGAAGTACATTATTATATTTCTTTCAATGTATCTAACGTACATAAGATACCAAAACACTCAAACGGGGTCTTAAGTCAATTAATTGTATACTACAATTTTTTTTAAAAAAATTTATTTGATAATTATAAATATAATAATTTTTAATTTATGAGAAACAACCAAAAGAAATAAATTTTTAAGAAAAACCTAGACAACTGTGAAACATTAAAAAAAAAAAAAAGTACACAAAAGATAGAAATATAGGACCTTCAGTGTTTTTTTTTTTTTTTTTAACATGTCCAGATCTTTCAGTGTTATTGTGAGGCTTTAAGCTACAAAGTTATTATGCTTTGGTCTCTAAAGATTAATCATTCCGGCAATTTCATGGGATCCATTCATCTTGAACACCCATACACTGTTGACACCGACAATGGGTCCAAACCAAAAAGAGAGTTGATAAATGATTTGAAGTTTTGAACAAATTTTTTGAAGAGATGGAAATTTTTATAGGAGAGTCAAAATTGGGAAAGGCACGAAAAAGTGGATATTTGTGGATTATCCAAAGTTTAAAATCTAGGTTGCAAGTATTTTTAAGATATAAAAATTATATCAATAGTCCGTTTGGTAAAAAGCCTTAGCATTTGCTTTAACCGATATAAATGTTCGGTTTGGTTTAATTGATTTTTCGTATATCTGTTCATAATTGAGTCTCACGTGTTTTTATGGATTCAATAATAATTTTTTGGAATAATTATTTTGTTTTTCATAAATTACAGCACATTGTCAATTTTCTTTGTGACTTGTCAACTTTATTGTTCAATTCTATCAAATACTATTTTTTTTTCCCAACCTTCATTCTGTTAGTCAAACTCATTAAATTGAATGAAATATTCTCTTTTAGACGTTATATTTCATACAAAAATACTTTTAAATAAAAAATTCAAACAAAAAATATAAATATATAAAATTTATAAATTAGTTTTTTTTTTTAAAAAAAAAAAAATAGGGGTGGCTGCCTATTACCCCTCAATTTTTTTTTTTTAATATTATAATTTTTAAATTAATAATATAATTTTTTAAATTTATTTAATTTTAATGATATTATATGTAATTTTTGTTTATAAAATTAAGGTATTTAGGTCATTTTCACAATGTGTACCCCTAATTTTTTGAATCTCATTTGGGACTTTACAAATTTAGGCCTTGTTTGATAAACGGGTTTGCGTTTGCACTATTTACGTTTTTTGTGTGATGATTTTACCCTCTAATATTTCCCTAAAACGACAACCACATATTCTCATCTACCCCCCTTGAGCCAACCGGATCTGGACGACGGACGCTTGGGAGCTTAGTCTCCGACTTCTTCCTCGGTTGGACCTTGCGCCTAGCCCATCAGCTCCGCATCCCTAGGATAGCTTTCTTCTCGTCTGCGTGCTTCGACCACAATAACCATGCTGAGCAAGATGACAAGCGCTCCCAATTCTTCTACAGCGCTCGTTCACTTTCCAATCTCCCCAGATCACTGTCCTTCAAGGAGGAGCATCTGCCTTCCCTCTTCTGCCTCTATAGCAAATCCAACCCCAACACAGGGTTCCACGAGGATGACGTGCTCACAAATATGTCGAGTTGGGGTTGCATTTTCAATAGCTTCGACGAATTGGAAGGCCCATACTTGGACCACCTTCAGAGAGTCGTGGGACACTCGTGCGTCTACAGGGTTTGCCCGCTGAGTGTAGTGGGGATCAATGACGGTGCCAATCGGGGCAACTCGGACTCCAATTCAGGCAACAACGTCCTGACGTGGCTTGATGAGTGCCTCGACGGGTTAGTTCTCTATGTTTGCTTCGGGAGCCAGAAGTTATTGAACAAACAGCAAATGGAGGCCCTGACGTCGGGGCTCGAGAAGAGCGGGACATGATTTGTGTGGGTGGTTAAAGTGGGCACGACCCAACAAGAGGCGGAAGGGTATGGCGTGGTACCGAGGGTTCGAGGAAGTGGCGAAGTGGAGTGATAGTGAAGGGTGGTGCCACAGTGAGGATCTTGAGCCAGGGTGATGTGTTAGTGTTAGAATTATGACGATTTGAGGATGGATTTTGAAGAGTGAAAGAATGGATTTAGAGAGAGAAATGATGAGATTTAAGAGAGAAAGATTGGTTGGGAGTTGGAGAAGATTGAGGGAGGAGAGAGTGGCCTGCGACTCCGGTGGTGATGGTGCTTCGCCGGCGGTGATGATGGATAAGCCAAGGACCTTCGTTGTGCCTAAAACGTGTTCCAGTGAAGAAATTTGGTGGAGAGGGGTATTTCGGTAATTTATAAGCCAAGGACCTTCACTGTGCCTAAAATGTGTTCTAGTGAAGAAATTTGGTGAAAAGGGTATTTCGATAATTTAGCATAATGGGTATATATTGTTTGTAGATTTTTTAGGAAAAAGACAAAATGTAAACCCGTTTATCAAACACTCCCTTAATGCATTTTTCACAAGAAAGGCACAAAATATAACAAACATTAAAATAACCATAAATATAAAAATATTTCCAAAACAGTATAAAGAAATTTGAATATTTCCAACACAATTCATCAAATATGTTCTCTTGTAGGCTTGGCGTATAACGAAAGCACCTTCTACCCAGGAGACATAGAAGACTAACATTTTACGTTGATTTGGAACAAGAGCTGTGCGAACGCTGACCCCCACTACCACAAATTATGACGTAGGTTCTGCCACTATGGGCAGACCTTAGGGCAGCTCCCTTCCGGAGTGCAATGGAGGCCACTAACCTAGGCCATTGGCCGTCATGACCACCCATAGACCCTCCGGTAAGTATGTCCAACTTTCACTTATCTCGCTTATATACAAGAGTCTCCGTATTTCTTTCACTCGCTTCGGTGTGGGATTCACATCTCCACTAAAACAATTTGCCTTTCATCACTCGCTTGGTTGGGTTTGATAACTACTTCGATTAATGTAACAAAATTGTCAGTAAATATAAGAAACATCATCAAACATTCAAACGTTAAAAGGAAGTTGAATTTATCATTGAATATAACAATATCAAACATTAAATGTACATAATCATGATGAGATGCTTGACATGGCTAGATCTTATTGTTTTTTTATCAAATTTAATTGATTCTCCAAAATCCAATATATAGCTCATTGCATCATGGGCAAAGAGTATAAGTGTAATTAGTCCACTCCTTACAGCTTCGTTAAAACTATTTTTTTTTTTATGAAGCAATTTAATAAAAGCAGTTTAAATTTCTACTTTTAGACTCACTACTTTAAAAAAAAAAAAAATTGTGAAGTGAACACACTCACAAGTCACAAAATATAAAAATATTATTTACTCACCTATTGATTAAACAACTCATTTCTCTCTCTTCTTTTTTTGCTTTTCGTTTATGCCTTTTTTTTTTCTAAGAAGAAACAAATATTTGAAACATAATATTTATGTGGAATAATAAAAGTGGATTGTTAAAATACTAAGGCCCTTATGAGTGCTTTAAAAAAGTGAGTTGTCAAAATAACTAAAAGTTAGTGAGGCTGCTAGGAATGCTATAAGAGCATCAACAATGTTGTGCTCATTGTATTTTTTTTTTAATATATAAAAAAAATTCAATGTAGAGAAGAGAAAAAATGGAAATTATAAGAAAGATAGGGCTTTCCCGATAACAGTTGAAAATTGGTCAAATAAATGACTCAACCTATAAAAATAATTGATACCACCAATAAAAATGGTTATGATATCGAAGTTTCGTAAATGAAACAAAACCCTAATGGATTAACATCACAACCATCAATAGTCGGCGTAGCAACCACACATCTCATCATTCATTTTAAAGGATTTGTTACAATGATCTTTCGTATATGAAGAATCACTATACATCATTTATCTTCTATTTTATTAATTTTACTTTCCAAACTCTACTTCTCTTTAATTATTTTTTTAAGCCTAAAAGAAAGAATAAGAGAAGAATAAAAAATAAGTCATTTTCCAATATAAAGAATGAGATGTAGGCCTTGTTTATTAAATCTCTTTCCATCTTCTCACATTTCTCCGCACTATTCATTTCATTAAAAAAAAAAAAACATATTAAATTATTCACTTTTTATATTACATTATTTACTCTTTATTACTATTCAAATAAAAAAAATCACTACAAACAAAAAATTTTCACTTTCTAATACCACTTTTTCATTTTTCCATATTGATCATTATTTCCTTTTTTTAAAAGGTGAATAGTGCCGTGAAGTGTTTTCTTGTTGTTTAACAAACATTATCGTAGAGTGTTTTTTTAAAAGTATTTCTTTAAAATAGAAAAAAAAAAAAAAAAAAAAAAGTATGGCTTTTCTTCAAAATTTGAAGTAAAATTTTAAAGAATCCATCGCCAATCCTCTAAGAACCTGAAAGAGGAGTTGGACCCTTTGCAGAAAACCGGCACATTATGACAGCAGGGAGGAAATATATATTGTGGATATCATACCAGGTGTGATATTATTAACAAAATTTTCCTCCAAATTAGGTTTGAAAAATATTTTTCAAATTCAGTCTATTAAACTTATGAGTCCAAAATGCATGTAAAGCTGACAGAAGCAACTTCTTCCCAAGCGAGAACCAAAAATAAAGAAACACAAAAAGATTTGATACTGTTTTTGCTGTGGCCACCTTAATTACCTATCTAAAAATATCCCTGGGATAAATAAAAGCTTGGAAATTCAATTGATTACAATCCATTTTTGGGGGGAGGGGGTAGATGTACAGACTTTCATCCAAAGTATATATATCAACATCAGTACATGAGGTGCTGTCATAATTATCATAACAGGCCCTACAAAGAAGCTTGCTCATGGTGCAAAACCACTGATATTACATTAGGTAGTGAAGGAGAAAAATGTTCCCCAAGTGACAAACATTTCAAACAGTTTAATTGAGTCTTTGGAAAACAAATAGAGAACCTCTAGAGCCCTTCCCCAGCCTTATCTTGTCATCTATGTATGTGATTTGGAGTTTGACCTCACTCTGACCACCATATCTGAAATCCAATGCTCCTACCTTCAGTTCAGGTGCCTCAAATACAACTTGTATCCATTTATCATCCAGAGCCTTCAGTGTTCCTGATGTGAAGATACAAAGGAAAAATATTGGCATTGAAAAGATGAAATAACACTAGATAGAAGATACCAACAAGTTAAATATATTGTTCATAGACGGCCAATGGTACGAAGAAGATATGTACAATGGTACGAATATGGCTTCTTCTTCTTTTTTCCTATGACGTGGAACCCTTTAAGGCACACGTCCTTGTCGGGTAAATCCCGGATACATGACCATCCATGCAAGAATCATGTATTAGTTAATTGAGGACTCAAACAGCCGATCTCGTGGTATTAACCAAATAAGTCGACCATTCGAGCTGACCTTCATGGGCAGTACAAATGAATTTAGATTATGGTTTTTCCCTTTCATACAATAAAACTGCTGATGGCATACCTTTCAAAGAGACCTCTCCATCCAGAAACCCAAAAGCAGAAAAGGAGACCTTGTTCCTAACAATGTCGGGAGCTTCAACAACCTGTATCATTTCCTTTGTTCTGAAAACAAGGCGGCCCAATGCACTCCTGTAGCCACCACCAGGTGATGTTGGATTTGAACAGTACACCACATCCCAATCTGAAAAGCACTTATATTGTCAACCCATGATACAATGAACAATAAACACCAACTTAGAAGCAACAAGGAGCAAAGAACAACCCCCAAATATATAACTGTCACAGGGAGGCCCTCCTGTAAACCATTGGCATAAAATATGGTACTACGATTCAGTCAAAAAAAAAAAAAAAAAAGCATGTAATTTGCAATCTCCAGGCACCAATGGTGGATTTATTGTACTCTGGGATTCAAACTTCTTGTTTAGGAAGCATTGTACATATCTCATGCACCTTGTGGATAGATGAAAACATAAAACATAATGAAACATGATATATTGCTTATTGATTGGTAAGTCACAGAAGCATCCAGTGGCTCTTGAACCTACGATCTCAACTTCCAACCTACTCTTTTGCCAAGAGAAGAAGGTACCATTTAAGCTAAAGCTCATTCATTGGAATTAAACAAGATAAATTGTTTCAGGATGTTGGCAAGGTTATTGTTAAATGTATTCTTTCGACTAAATGATTTCATTGAACAAAAGAAAGAAATAGAATATGTGAAGAAGAACTGGATTGGTGCAAGGAAGTTCTCGGAATCAATCAGAAGCTTGAGCAGAATTATGGGTTTTACCTCCAAATATAAGAGCGCATTTCACGGGCTCATTAACACAGTATTTCTGCAATTCTTCGGCCACTGCAGCTACCTCTTTGTGTTCTTCTTTTTTGAGCAAAACTCCTCTATCTGTTTGTATCACCTGATTAAGATATATAACTCAGTTTCCCTGTCTACATATTTAAAAACCATGGCATAAAATAAAGGATTTAAGGTAACATATCATCTTAGTCCAGAAAAACAAAAAGTTAGGCTGTCATATTCGAAAAGTGGAAGGGCAGTGGGAACAACAGAAGCAATTATTTCAGTACAAGAAATGAAAATGAGGAACCACAACAATGGTAAAAAAATAAAATGGAAAAGGGAAACGATAAAAAAATAACACGACCGTATAATAAGAGTGAATATTAGAATATTAATCAAATGATTAAATTCTCTTCTCCAAAAAAATCAAATGAATAAATTTACCATTTTCTATTATTTTAAGCTTTTGGAACAACTAATAATTTATCACAACTAGTCATAAGAATATCAGTTCCCTATGTGTTTTGTTACAAGCGGTAGAAGTGGAAATAAAATAAGTGCAATAATTAAATTAGGACAAAAAATTCATCTAAACCAGTTTGGAAAAAAATATTTTCTAACAAATTTAAAATAGTGTCAAGTGTTTATAAACATTTAAAACACATATTAAATTCTTAAGGTCATTAATAATAGTTTACTAATTTTTTTTTTTTTTTTTTACATATCCACACAAAAGGAAAGGGGAATTTGAACTAGTGACCCCTGTTCCTTTAGACATGGTCCCAGCCGATTAAACTACTAGAGGACTACTGCCAACTAGTTTAAGTTAGCGGTTAAGTTATCGTTTTAAATGTTGATAGACACTTGACACTATTTTAAATTGGTTGGAAGATTCCAACTAGTTTGGAGAACATTTCTGTTTATCAAATTATATCAATTACAATCAATCCTCTAAAAAGTAATTAATTCATAAAGTAAATATTCTAACATAACATATATTCTATCATAAATAAAATATCATACCATATCATATATTTTGATATATATATTCTAATATTAATAACTGCTCAGCATAAAACCCCATTCTTTGAACATTTTCTAAGGCAAAAATCACAGGAAATTAAAGATGATGGAAATGGACACACCTTGGAGAGGATGGACGCAACAAGGTCACCGGGACGGGTTCGCACCTCTGGGTTGGAGACCGAGACGGAGGCCGAAATTCTCAATGCCTTGCGCTGGCGATTGTGATAAGGAAGCGAAACTACATGAGGTGGATTGGAAGGAAGCGAGGTTAAGTTGAGAAATTTGGGTTTTGAATGCCTGGTGCCTTTGAATGAGGGCGGTAATGGAGCTGGAGAATGTGCGGCCATGGAGTTTTGGAAGCGCACTCGGCCTTCCTTTTCTTTCAGAGATTGTTGCTGATCGTAGACGAGGCTTCCACTTTTAGGCAATTGGTTGGATATCAACAGTAGGACCCACGTGTCACTGATGTACCGGTATATATGCTGCCACGTCGACAACCTGATTTTCTGCCTTATCTTTCTATGAAAGTTTTGACTATTTTTTTGTGCTAATAATGCTCTGAACAATTTTGCCATGCCATTTAATAAAAAATAATTTTTATATATTTTATTAAAAAATAAAAAAAAAATATTTTTTTAAAAAAGAATGGTTGGCACTTGCCTGGTTTCACTCCAACAAAAAGTTGCTACAAATTAATTTGTAATTAACTCATACAAATTAATATAATAAAATAATACGTGTCTTTTAGCGTATTTTATATATCTTTTTCGAAAGCAAACATTTTTTTCATGTATCCTTTAAAAAGGTATATGAAATTTTAATGGCCAATTAGACTATAACTTTTCATCTAAATCCATGTCATCTCGTACAAATTCAAATACAACTTTTATGCTCTTTAAACAGAACTTTTGCAAAAAAAAACAGCTTATAGAAATTCCCAGAAGAGTATAATAAAACTCAAGAGTCATAAGACGTGACCGTAACCAAAATTCAGCATAGTCAAAAGCCATAAAATGTTTCTAAGGTCACCATGCATGCTTAAACAACTCTTAGCTTCAATCAATTAGAAAAATGTTAGAGGTTCTTTCCATAGTGTTATCCTAGCATTCACAATTTTATGTAAAACATGATTTAAGAAAAAATAAAGTTGTAGTGGCCTCTACCATTAGTCTTTTTAGGCATTAGCACCAAAATTGAGATATTAGCACTAAATTTAAAATGTTCAAATCTATTTTGAGTGATACCATCCTTAAAGGGTTAACATTACACCCCTAATTTTTAGTTTTGAATATAAAAACAAGTTTTAAAGCATTATAACATAACTATTAACTTATAAAAATTAATCTGTTGGCAAAAAAAAGTATTATAATTTTATTTTTTCTTAAATTATGTTCTACATAAGACAAGGAGAACGCTAGACGAATCCTACGAGGAGAATCCCTAGCAAACCCTAATAAATTAAAAGATACAAATTTCATGTTCAATTAGACATGACTTTTGCTATAAAAATAATAATAATCTTAGAAATTACTAATGACTGTAATAAAATTTCAAGAGTCAAGACACATAACCTTAACCAAAATTCACGTTAGTAAAAATCCACCAAACATTTCCGAAGTAACAATGCCAAAACAACTCTTAGCTTAAATAAATTTGAAAAATATAAAATTAGTTCACGTGGTTTTAACAAATAGTTCATAAACACTCCATTGGGGTAAGCAAAAAATAGAAAAGAAAAGGCCCCTGTTGTTGGAAAATTTGACCAATTCATTAATGAGCAACATCAACACTTGTCACATTGTAAAACATGTCACCTGCAATAAAAAAAAATGTAAAACTACAAATAATAATATATATATATACATTAAAAAAAAAAAAAAAAAAAAAAGAGATCAAAGAGGGCAGTCGAAGCAATCCCTTTAGCCAAATGAAAGGGGGTGGCCAAACAAAACCCGAAGATCATGGTGGGAGTGGTTCAGCCAACCCCATTAAGCCATAGCCCTCAGGTTTTTTTTTTTTTGGTTTTAAAAAGAAAAGTGGCACGTGTTATAATGTGATTATTGTTGATGTTGCTTATTAATAGATTCTATCAAATTTTCTAATGGAGAAATCATGTTTTACCTTCTCGTGTCCATCTTGCATCCAATTCCATCTATATTATATTTCAAATCTATCATTAAATCTATAGGATCTACGTATACGTATTATAAAAAAATGACCTAAACCAAAATTCATGTTAGCCAAAAACGATTCAACATTTTTAAGGTTACAATTTAAAAAATAAATAAAATCAAATTTTGTAATAATAAATAAAATTTCAAACTAAAATATATAGCTTAAAAGTATCTAATAACTCTTTTTTTTTTTTTTTGACATGAGTATCTAATAACTCTTTGTGTATAAAAGCTTTATATGTTGTACGTAGATCACAGATTCATCCTGAAGTTCCAAATAACAAAAAGCAATCGCAAGAGAGGGTGAGGAACAATGGGTGAAAATGGTAGGAAAAAAATTATGGTGATGATGATGATGTTGTTAGTGACACTTTTTTTTTTAAATTCTGAAGCATGTAGAAGACAACCCGCTTCCCCTTTCTGCTCCCAATATGGCCCCTTTTCTACATTCCTTTCCACTTCGAGCTCGACTTCTCTCTTGATCTCTGTAATCGACGGTGGTGAACATCGAAAGAAGAAATATAGAGGTAAATACAGGAAGAAGAAAAGTAGCATTGAAGGCTACTTAAAAGAATTGACAAACTATTATGGAAACCATATGTATGAGGATGACAGGAGATTGAAAGTTGCCTTGAGATCCCTTAAAATTCTCTTTAAATTTGAAATTCTTAAATAAATAAATCTCAACAATTTATTTAATTTAAATGTCTAAAATAAGTTATGTTTCAGCATTTAATGAGGAAATATAACTTATTAAATTCATTGAGGGTAGCTTCTTCATTAATTAAATGCTGAAACATGCTTTTTAAAAAAAAAATAAATGCTGAAATATGGCTTATTTTAAACGTTCAGATGAGATGAACAATTGAAATTTATGAATTTAAGAATATTAAATTTAAAGGAAATTCTAGGAAGTCTCAATGCAGCTGCCAAGTTGCATTGGATCTGGTGTAAAATCCTTGATAGGATCCCATAATCTTTTCCTAATATACTTCATAATTATAATAATTGCATATTATTGCAATTTTTCTATTGTTATAATTTTCTCATTAGCATGTGATTTTGTAATAATTATTTCCTTAGAATAAGCTGCACTTCTCTTTATAAAAGGATGTAGATGCCACGTTAACCTTTCTATAAGATCTTGTAGCTCTTGGCGCTTTTTTTTTTTTTTTTAAAAAAAAGAACTCATTTTCATTCCATAGAACTCAAGAGTGAAAGTTCTTACAATCACATGGCAAGTCCTAAAGTAACCGTAGCCTAAGTTACAAAGTCACCGGCAGGATCTTATACAAACCAGGCAACAAAGACCAACTAATAAACTAAATTCAAAAACACATCCGCTACCCCATGACTAAAACAGCAGGATAAACATTCAAATATGTTTGATAGGTTCAAAGACTACTGAACTAAGTAGACGCCATCAGTTGTACAAGAAGCGTTTATTCCACGACCTCAAGAGGTAAACCCTCTTATGCCTCTACTCATCCTCCTTGACAGTTAAGCCAAGATACATATTCATCCACGACACAGAAATCTGGACCATTTTTCCTCCTCACCCAAAAGCCCGGGTAACATACACATCCACACACATGTGTCAGAATCAAAGGGATCCAATCAACCATCGAGGCAGAGCATTATTACAAGCAAATAACAAATGAAATAAAGGGAAAAGAAAACCAGCGAAGAATACAAGCAAAAGAAACAGGGAAAAGCTGATCGTGTCGTTGACCCAACAACAAAGAAATTCACGATGGATGCTTGTCATGGGGGAGCGAAAAAAAGCCTAGCAATGGACGGAGGCAGCGAAACCAACGCGAAAAGATTGGCGAAACTACAAAAAACCCAAAAAAAAAACACGATAATAGACAGAAAAGTAATATAGCAAAACACCAAAATAAAAACTGGGATGGAGGAGGCGGGGGAAGAGGAAAAGGGACGGAGGGCACCGGGTCTAGGGACATCATGTAAACTACTAGATCCCGGTGCGAAAGGGACGTGGGGAGGAGGGATGGCGGAGGCCAACCGGGATGGAAGAGGCGAGGAAAGAGGAAAAGGGACGGAGGGCACCGGATCTAAAGACATCAAGTAAACTATTAGAACCCAGTGCGAAAGGGACGTGGGGAGGAGGGATGTCGGAGGCCATCTCTCCTCTCCTGCAGTTACGACGTTCGAAGAGGGGGGTTGATGGTTGGCTGAAGCTAAGAAACCCTAAAGAGCTTAATCTTGCCTCATGCTTTTGGCTTTTCTTGTTATCTTCTCAACTGGGTGTTGATTTTGAATGGAATTGCTTGATCAAAATAGAGAATTTCATGTCTCTCTTTGGCTATGCTCTTTCTTAGGGGATGATTAAAAAAAGGTTAAAAAATTAGCATATTCCAAGTTCATTTTATTTTATCTTATTTTTAACTTTATTATGTTGCCTCCTTAAAAAAAAATTAAATGCAGTCTTGCTTTTTTTAGAGTTAAATTCTTACTATTTTTGTCCTTCATGGGATCAGCCCTTCCAATTTTTATTTATTTATTTTTTAAATTAAAAAATTTTTTATTACTTTTTTCCTTTCTAAATTTGAGGTATTTTTGTATGAAATGAACCTATAGAATTAAATTTTACTTGTTAAATTTTTACATTTTTAGTTTTGGACCCTTCCAAAATTACTTCTCTAGTTCCACCCCAATCACAGATTGTGTAGTAGTTTCTTGCCATTTGTCAATGTGTGTTGTGCCGGCCACATATATGCAAATGGATAAAGATTAATGATTTACGATAATTATTTTTTGGTTAAATGCCTAATACCTCCTTAGAGTTTCACAATTTTATTTTTTTCTTTTTAGGGTTTGATTTTTATCACAAGAGGTCCATGTGGTTTTGATAAATGACCAAATTTGTCATCTTAGTTGACCGTTAGTTGACTTAATGGAAGTCCATGTGGACGAATAAAAATTTGACACTTGGTATAAGTGACCACATCATCATTACACTTGGCATAAGTGACCACGTCATCAATGATGACGTGGTCACCTAATTAAATTTTTTATTTAAAAAAAATTAAAAAAATATTTAAAAAAGAAAAAAGGAAAAAAGACAAAGGCAAAGGCGGAGCCAGATCTCGACGGTGGATCTGGGTGCAAGGAAGAGAAGGGAGAGGGAAAGGAGGGCTTGTGACAGGAGAGAGATCGTGATGTTTGAGGAGATCTCGGTAGTGTTGGGCGTGGAGCTTGGCGGCGAGGTTTGATTGGCATGATTGGGCGTAGCGTGTAGGGAGGAGCTGAGATGCGCGACGCGCGATGACGAAGCCCATGCTGGAAGGGTCCGATCTGTCGCCACTTTTCGAAGAGAGAGAGAGAGAGAGGGTGAATGGGGAAGAGGGAGTGATTGGAGGAGGAGGAGTTGCAGGGGAGGAACTTAGCGTGATCGTGAGGGAGAGAGGAGAAGAAAGGAGAGAAGAAAAAGGCAGAAGAAAAGGAAAAAAAAAAAAGTTGCAGAGGGGGGTTGTCGTGCAGTGGCTAGGCCAACCCCAAGCCCTTTGGTGCCCAAGGCGGTGGCTACGGCCATCCCCAATTTTTTGTCTTTTTAGTCTTTTTTTAAATTTAATTAGGTTGCCACGTCATCAATAATGACGTGGCCACTTATGCTAGGTGTCAAATTTTTATTCGTCCACATGGACTTCCATTAAGTCAACTAATAGTCAACTAACAGAAGGACCAATTTGGTCATTTATCAAAACTATAGGGATCTCCTGATAAAAATCAAACCCTAAGGAGGAAAAAATAAAATTGTAAAACCCTAGGGAGATATTAGGTATTTAACCCTTTTTTTTTCGTCTTTTCATACAAATTCAATATATTAACCATTAGATTTGTGGATTCATGTAAATCTCACACAAATTCAATGATGGATTCATCCATTTACTATGAAGATGGTTAAAAATAAAATGAATTCCATCATTTCTCGCGGGATAAATGTTACACATCATTCTCTCAAGTTTCAACCATCTTTTAACAATTTCTTTTTGCAAATCCAATAGATTTACCATTAAATTTGTGGACTTCACATAAATTCAATGATAGATTCACTCATTTACTTTACGAAGAAGAGTAAAGAATCTAATGAAAAATAATTTTTATCATTTCACAAAATAATATGGGTTGATAGTATAGTTGCAATGCTTACAGCAAGCCTGATGCACTTGCAGTACCCAGTAGTGAAGATTGGCTTCTAAGCAAAAAGTAAGAGTGATCATATAGAACAACAAAAAATAACCACTATAAAATATGAGTAATGTTAGAAATTATTTTTTTATCCTTCTAAAGTTGATATGCTTTTTAAAATCATCAGTTTAGATGAAATATTATTGAATTTTGATATAATGGTAATCTTAAAACTCGCACCAACTTTATGAAAATAATCATTTGAAATTATTCCATCATTGTCCAATTAGACACTTTTACATTTTTTTTTTCTCCAAAATACTCTTAAATTTATTTAAAAATAATCATTTGAAAAATTAATTTTTTTATAATTAAACAAAAAAAATTAAAAAATGGGTGGCCCTTTTTATAACAGCCCCCCCCCCCTTTTTATTAATAAATTCAAGGGTATTTTGGGGAGAAAAAATACAAAAATGTCTAATTTGACATGTGATAGTAGTATGTGGGGGTATCGATATCATTATTTAAAGTTTGGATACATAATTACAAAATATGTGATAATTCAAGGGAATAAAGTATGTTTCTCCTCTAAAAAAATTTACAAGAAAAAAAATTAGAAAAATACATAAAGATTTTACAAACCGTTAAATGCCTAGGGGCTAAATTTTACTCTTATTCACTTAAAACTTTTACAATACAAAACACTCATAGTTATAAGACAAATGAGATAGATAAGCATAATAATCAAATCTGATCGATTACAATCATATCAATAAGATCAAATCATTACAATTAAATCTCAAAAATTACAATTGTGTTAAATATCAATTATTTCTAAAGCTTAAACAAATAATAAATGGCAAATTCAATTATATAATCAATAATTTTCCAATCCATTCACATGTGATCAGTTCAAACTCTTACTTAATAAATGATATCCAACAAGTGAAATATTTTATTAAAATATAAGAAGTTAGGGTTTAAACTCATAATCATCTTTGTTTTATTCTAATATCACATTACATCACCACTTTATCTCACAAATTAAAATTTTATATTTAACCAATATTTTAACAAAAAATGGCGGAAAATATCTCAAACTTAAAGCCGGTGGTAAGCAGTCCAAAATGTATAAGAAAAGGGCTCTTGAACAACTCCAACAAATTAAATTAATTGTGCCATTTGGCATTGCCGTCCATAGACGGTCAATATGCATGTGAGATCTTTGACTTACAAATACCTTTCTAGCCTTTGAGATCGACCAACAACACATTAAAGAGAAACCAATGGCATCTTCCCAATATTTCTTCATCCTTGCAAGTTGCAATCGTAGCAACTCTTGTCCCTTAAATTTTGGCCACAGAATTTGTGGTTGGTGATGACAAGGGTTGGACCATTAACTTTGATTACCAAGCTTCGGCTCAGGGAAAAGAGTTCTATGTCGGTGACACTCTTGGTAAATTAACTCTATAAACTTTTTGTTGCTAGCTATGCCTTCTTACTTAATTACCATATTTCTGATCTAATCTTTTAGTCTTATTTCCAATGTTTTCTCGTAGACACAAAGTATTGATTAAATTTACATATCTCTATCAGTTTAAACTTTTAGAATAAGTGATGATTTAATATGATAATAGAGTCATAGGTCATGAGTCCAAATTTTGAGTCTTCCGATCCGTAAATTCACTTTAATTTAATTAAATATTTCAAATGTTGGGTCTTACTTATTAAAATGAAGTTCAAGACTACACGTGAGTGTGGGCATTAATGTATTGATTATATATTATCTGCATATAAAGTTTTTTCATTTACAAAAAGTGGAGGGTGAACCACTCCTATAGCATTACTCCAATTTTTGTAAAGGAAAATCATTTTCATTTGGATTTTGACAGAGAGCATTACTCCACTTAGTGGATCATTTTTGTTTCTTATTGAGTTTTTTTTTTTTTTTTTTAAAAAAAAAAATTGTAAATGTATTTATTTTAAGTTTGATTGATGATTTAAGAATTTAACTTCTTGGTGCAGTTTTTAAGTATAAAGAGGGAATTCACATTGTTTTTAAAGTCAATGGAACTGACTTCCAACAATGTGCTGTACCATTGGGAACTGAGGCCTTGATTAGTGGAAATGATGTGATTGCACTAGCAACCGCGGGAAGAATATGGTATATTTGTGGTGTTGCCAAACATTGTGAGATCGGAAACCAAAAACTTGCTATAACAGTGCTGCCTCAGATAGTATCTCCAGCACCTTCTCCCATTTCGGCAGCCAACCTGATGCATTTTGGGATCTTAGGCGAAACAATGAAACGGGACCTAAATTTTATTTTTTAAGTATTTTTTTAAAATAACATTTTTTTTTAAGTCAAATATGCTATTGCATTATTAGGTCAAATTATGCAATTATTTCAATTAGACTTAAAAACTTTTCATTATTTCTTCGTGAGATTCAATCAGTTTTTCTATTTTCTCTTCTTCTTTTTAAGTATTTTATCTTAATATTTTGTTTATTGTAAATAGCAAATTTATTTAAAGCCTTATTTGGCGGTGGAGATTGGATTTTGACTCTTGAGCATTACAGATCGTGCCATTGCGGAGGAGGAGAAAGAAAAGAAGAAAAGAGAGGAAGAAGAAAAAAAAAAGGAAAAGCGGCAAGGTTGTCGCCTATAGGCTCTATTTAGGATGGGATTTGTAGATTTTTTTTATTTATTATATTTTTTCCTGAATTTGTGTATGGGGGGGTTATGCATGTGGGACTTTATTTGAGGTGGGATTTGTCAGATTTTTTTATTTATTATTTTTCCTGAATTTGTATATTGTAGCATGTGGGGCTCTATTTGGGGTGGAATTGTCCGATTTTATTTATTTATTTTTCTGAATTTGTGTGTGGGTTGTTGCTTTCTCAAATTTTTTTAATTGTTCTTGTCTTATTAAATTGGGGCCTTATGAAATTGAGGCCTTTTAAATTACTTATTTTTTTTATGGTTAGAGGCCTTAAATTTTGATTAATTTTTTTTTTGGGGCTTTATTAAAAAAATTTTGGGCCTTAAATTTTAAATTTTTTTTTGGCCCTATTAACAATTTTTTTTTTGGGGGGGTGGGGGTGCCGGCTGTTTTTGGCATCCTTGTGATGGTCATGGTTTAAAGTTAGATCAATAGTACTATAGTTAAAATTCTCCTTATATGTTTGTGGAGTGTATTGAATTCATTAATTGTTTGCATTGTGTTGGATCTGAATTTATTGATTTATAGTAGTACGAGTGTTCTGAATTATAAACCATTTGTGCTCTATATTTGTACCAAATACTATGTTTGAGCATACTTGTTAAATTATCTTGCAAACAGCAGGTGGGGTTTAGGCAATTTAACATTATAAAGAGGGGGTGGAAATGACTTTTAATAGAAGTTTTGGCATTTTATCAACTCAAACATAATTTTATTGTTAGGACAATAATGCTAATACCAACAGTATGTGCTTTAGGCTTTATTTAAAAGATGAGGATCTGCTATATAATTTTGCTGTCCAAATTTTTGAGGAGGCTATAGAGCTCACTTGCTTTATGACCTCGGGAGTGATACTATAAGTCACTCTTGTGTTCTTCTTGTGTCACTTGAAATGATGTGGCTTCTAAATTTAATCAATGTTGCTTGTAATTGATCATTATTGAATTAATCAAATGGTCATTTCAAAAGACACATTATTCATAAAGGATACAAAAGATTTTTAGAATTACTTCAACCTCGGGTGTAGACTAGGATTCACTACTCGAGACAAGTGGGCCCCACAACCTTTCTCTCTTGTACTATATAAATTTCAATAAAATTTGAATAACCTAATTGTTCACTAGCATGGCATTGGGAAGAGAGAGTACTCGTTGTTAAATTACCAATAAAATATTTAATTAAAATGGAAGGTGATTTGACGGAGTCAAAGTTCGATCATTTGACCTTTGCTCTAATACCATATTAAATTACCAGTTATCCTAAAAACTTAAGCTAATGTAAAGAAATAAATTTAATTACTTAATTATTACTTTAACACTCGTTATTCATCCAATAGAGATGGATGAAAGATAGATGAGAGATGAAAAAATAACATTTATCTTGGAAAAAAAATTGTTATTTCCTGATATGCTTCTCAGTAGATCTTTCTTCTTCTTCTTCTTCTTCTTTTCCTTTTTTGGGAATGGCTTTCATTTATAGTTTTAGGAATTGTATGAGAAGTTTAGATAGAGTAAGAAACGAACAAGAGAGTTTTGGTCAAATTAATAATGTTATACATCATCCTTTTATCTCATTTTATTATCTTAAAATTGATGTAGCGTAGTCCTCCATAGCATATGGTGCATAGAAATAAGTTTTTTTTGTGTGTGTGTGTGTGTGTGTGTGTGTTAGAGAAATCACGCTACAACTTTAGAGAATAAAAAGATGTGCATTAGAATTACCGATTTGACCAGAATAATTGATCCTATTGAAGTGTACGATTAATATATAGAGAAATCATTACAACTGATATGTACAGTTGGAAAAGAAAAAAAATATTTATGTTACTTAAATTCGAACTAATAACCTCCACTTTATGAGGCGTAATCTCCAGTTGATTAAACTACCCTTTGAAGACTATCTACTCTATAAACTTGTGACTTATCAGAAAGTATATTAATAAGAAATTATCAAACACGATGAAATCATATACAAGATCCGAATAACAGAAGATAACGATGTGAATTATCCATTGAGAGAAGAAGTATATATATGTTGATGATCCTTATCGATCAGTGGCCTTGGTAGGTCTCAAATCATCGTATGCAGAAGAGATATTGATAAGCTTGACAGAGTTTAGAAGAGTTGGAATTAATCTTGGACTTGTGCTGCAACATATTAACCAATGTATGGACTTCATCCTCATCTGCTGCATTACTTCTTGTGTGAACAAATAATTAAGACAATGGATCAAGTGCTCCATTATCTCATATATATATATATATATATATATGCTCATCATGAGCTTTCTTATGTGTTGTGCTGTAGTAGGTACACTAACATCCCCACTCAAGCCCATGGGAGGATACTATGAGCTTGTCATGAAGAAAAAGAAACCGATGAGAAGTCAGGCCATAGTAAATATATCTGCACATTGATCTTCAGTGAGAATATAACAAGCAACCATATTCTTATGCAAGATCTCCTCGCAAATAAAATAATAGTTGACCTGTTTATGCTTGGTTTGAGCATAATAGATGGGATTGGAGGCCAAAGCAAGGGCTCTAATGTTGTCACACCACAATTTTGGTGGAAAACTTAAAGGAATGGAACTCTTAATTTAGTGTATCAAAGTTTAAATTTTTGCAATGTTACTTATCCGTTAGATTTTTCTGTTAAATCTTGTCAAAATTTTCAAAATATCCATGTCTTTTATAAATAAAAAATTACAAAGATTCATTAAATCTTGACCAATGCTTGCCTTTTGCATTATTATTTTTTTCTTTTTTAAAAAAGATAAAGAATATTTTGGTAATTTTGAGACCCCTATATTAGGATTTACTTATTGTGGCTTGTAACATACATAGATTATTTTCTAGGAGAATTTAGCATGATGGATAGCATATATATGGAGACTATAGAGGAACCTTGCATTGACAATCACTTGGAAGCATGACATATTTCAATAATTATACAATACATGTGAGACAAGAATACATACATACATACATATACATATATATATATATATATATATATGTGTGTATATATATCTTACAAGTTACAACTAATCAAAATGAAACTTTTGAGATCCCATAAAAGAGGAAAAAATACTCATTTTCCTCTGTAGCAAGCTTTTTGAGCTTTTCTCTTTCATCAAAAGTTTGCGAATCATCAATCATATTTGGAGATCTCATTTTCTCTTAGAGGAGCATCTGTTTTCTCCATTGTTGTGCCATCCTCATCATCACTGACAACAATGGCATGATCCTGATCATCTTTTCCATCAACAACCCCTTTCATATACTAGATAGACCCTATTTTCTTCACAATAATTTCAGGTCCCCAATCTATAAGAAACTCTACTTCATCACCATCCTCAAAATCATTGGTGAGAACAATATTGCGTAGAAATAGGTGATCTCCAAGAGGAATGGGCCACCGGTTGTTGCAAATTAGTCGAATAGTATTCTTGGTATGGTTGATAAATGACATGCTGCCTTTATATGGAGATAATACTTGAACACGTGATGCATAGACAAAACATACACCAAACTCTTTCAATATGGAATCAACAGTAGGTACTTCAAAATGTGCGAGGGTCCCTCACGATATGTGAACCAATCGATTTGATTGCGGGAGGACAATGCCAAACAAGCTACCAACTCCACGCATAAGCCATTCCTATTACACAACAAGGAAGAAGGATGATATGTGTTAGAGAGAGAGAGAGAGAGATCAGAGAAACCTGCACTGTAGGAAGCTTTGCTTAAAAGTATATGTTAGATTCATGCACCCTTCCATGCCAATAGACAATAGGATTTGACCTCTTATCCGACACTGGAATTTCGACTAATTTGTGACATTTGCAAGGTACAAACCATTCATATTTGAGAGCTTTGATAGATCCGCATTCTTTCCAAGCGGTCGATGTTTGCATAAAAAATCAAACTTCTGGTAAATCCGAATTGATTTAAGCTTTCTGATGATCCAATTTGAGATCTTGAAGCTTCGAAAGACCACCTAGGCTTGTTGATAGGCTTTCAAAATTATTGCATCTTAAATCTAAAATTTCAAGAGAACATAAATTCCAAAGATCTGTAGGAATTCCGTCATCTGATAAATTGCAGTCCCAAGACATAAGTGTGTTAGTGAGTTCAAGCCTTGTAGCGTGGCAGTGCAGAGATTATTTTCCTTGGTGATATCCAAGACCAAAAGAGTGATGGCAATGACTTAGACGGTGATCCTTTACACCCACATAGAGATAAATATTTGAGATTCTTCAGTTGCACTATACTAAAAGGCACTTGTCTTATGGCAGTTCTGTCTGCAAGAAGAGTTGTCAATGATTCCATCTCCCCCAAGTTGTCAGCCAAATTGTCCATTTTAGAACACCCAGAAAGAATGAGAGTTTCTAGAGACTTCAACTTATAGAAACTCCTTGGCAAACTTTTTAAGGCATTTGCAATCTTTCAAATTCACCAAAACAAGATTATTAAGATCTCCAATGGAGTGGTGAACCTCAAAGCAAACTCATACAATCTTCAAGTATTAATTGCTCTAGATTTGGGAGTTTTGAAAAGTCAGGGTCTTGCTCAGATAATGAGAATGGCTCGGATTTAGAATTTTCATCTTCTCGAGCAATTGCTAAACAAATGAGAAAACAACCAATGAAAAGGAAGGAAAGCACAATACTAGAGCCTAGAACATAAAAAAAAAATAAATAAATAAATCATTGATTATTGTACCTTTGGACCTTCCCAAACTTTTCTGAGATTGCTATATTGCAAGTCAATCACAACTAAGTTTCTTGGATAAAATTCATTTGGAATAAACTTTAGAGGAATCCATGCCAACAAAGCCACCTTAATTCTTTGGAAAGATATTTATAGTCTCCGGTGAGTTGTAATGTAATCAAGTTGGAGTAATCTTAGTCTCTGCATCTTAATAAATGCTTCAATTGAAATTCACCTTACTTTGACTTGTCAATTCTAAAGTAAGTCCTTCAACTGCATTTGTTCCCTATAAAAACAAGAATTGCATGAGATAAGTGATTATCCAAACTTATCACATAATCTTTCTTATTAATCATTTCATTTATCTTGCTTTGCTTAATATAATGTAATCATGTTTGCAACTACAAAAACAATAGAATGATGTTAGGAAAGAAAAAAAAAAATGTTATTTTCAAATAAGAAATATATGGATTACACTTTCAAGGCATGTGATCAGTGTGAATTAGTATGCATTTGCTTCTGAATAACATATATATCTTAGAAGAAAAAAAATGCTTTGTTTTCTTTCAATTTTCAGTTGAGAAAGTTCTTATTACCTTGTGCTTATTAATATATCAAATGCATCCTCATGCAGCCATAATCTACTCCATTTCCCAAGTTCATTGGGGTGTTTTTCTGAATGATTTCTCTTCCCATGTCTCGCAACAAATCATGCATTGTAAACTTGTTTGTCTCACTAACTTTAAGAAGACTGCTGAATGAGGACACTAATTCCAATCTTTGCAAAAAACCACAGCCATCCAATATTTTTACAACATAGTCTATGTCCTTTCCTATGAAGAAACATGATATGTCGAGGAATATATCCTTTTCAGTATTGTCGCTTAGTCCATCAAAACTTATTCTAAGTTTATTTTGAATTTGCTCATGAGGAATCATCTTCAATTTATCTAATGCACTTTTCCATTCTAGCATGGTCCTAGAGAAAAGGAACGAGCCCAAAACTTCAAGTGCTAGTGGCAACCCTCCACAGTAAGAAACAATACTTCTTGACAAATCAGTATAATCTTCAATAGGATAACTATTCCTAAATGCATGCCAACTAAAGAGCTCAAGAGAGTCAATGTCATTCATTGTTGTAACTCTATATACACTATCCACTTCTAGCTCCTTTAGCAAATGCTCATCTCTCGTTGTTATAATAATTCTACTTCCAGAACCAAACCAGTCACACCTTCTACATACGGCATTCAGTTGCTCCATTTGGTCTACATCATCAAGTATCACAAGTATTGCTTTATTACAAAGTCTTTCTTTAATCATATTGATTCCTCTATCAACACTACTTATATTTATCTTGCTTGTCTTCAAGATGTCAGAAAGAAGTTGTTCTTGGAGATGAATCTGACCCCTAGGTTCCTTGGAAGTTTCCCTAACATTTGCAAGAAAACTTTTACCTTCAAATCCATGAAAAAATTGGTTGTAAATGGCTTTAGCAATGGTTGTTTTGCCAATTCCGCCCATTCCCAATATTCCTATCAGGCGAATATCGTTAGCTCCAACATTTAACCCAAAATTTATGCCTTGAACATGAGCATCTACTCCAATTGGGTAGAGTGCTATAAACAAGTGTGTGTTGTTCAATTCTCTTGAAATCTCTTCAACAATTTTCCGGATAAACTTTGCTTCATGCCTAGAAATTAGTTTAAGAAGTTAGGTAGAGTCACATTATACAAGAGAGAATTGAAATATAAGTTTCATATATACAAATATGTAAAACTTAGAACATATTAGTTTTGACCATTATTCTTTAACTCATTACCATTTATGATACAATGGGTCAAAGTTTGAAGAAAATAAAAGAATTATATTATAAGTATGCGAATCCATAACAAATAAGCAATGAGTATCACTTGGTTAATTAGCTGTAAATTTTCTATTATACGATAGATCATGATCACAATAAATAACACAAAATATTATATAAGTATAATCAAACTCCAACTCCACATACAATTTGTTTCCCTTTTATGGCTGTCAATTAACGCTTCATCTCCACTCTTCCTCACCATATAGTCCCATCAAATATAATGTTATGAGTGTATGCATGAGGTTTGTATCCCATATTAATGAATTGTTAGAAAGAGAAGCACCAATGTAGTCAATCAAGAGTAAGTTAAGATACATATTAGGACTTTATACTTTTTGCATAAGCTCGCTTAACCATAAATTTGATAGGTATCATGATCATCACCGGTTTAAAAGCGTTGTTATCATAGGGTGTAAATATAAATATAAGCATATCGCCATTTCCATCGAAGCGATGTGAGGACGCTACAAACTTTTAGACCAAAAGTCTAATAGGCTTTGGTCCACTTAGTTATATTAACTATTCACTTTCTTTATACTTAATGTGTATAATTTTTGCCTCCAATAATTTTCAAATAAGTTTAGATTTATAGAACTCTTCACACCCATTTATCACACTCATATCATACTAATTGATATGTCGTATTTTAAGTGACTTCTCATATCAGCCACTTTAAACAATAAAAACAAAAATAAATATGTTAGCCACTTAAAACACATCACATCAACTAGTGTGATGATGGTATCATAAATGAGAATGAAGAATAACATCACTCCCAAGTTCGTGATGGTATCATTATTTAGAAATGACTCACATGTGGACAAGCAAGATATATGTTAAGGGAAATGATTAATGTCAATATTCTACCCATATTTTCCTCATATTATCTTATAAATTAACCATTAGATTTGTGGACTTATGTCGACCTTACATAAGTCAATGGTGGACTCCACAAATCTAATTGTTGATCTATTAAATTTTTAAGAGAATATGGAATATATATATATATATAAGTCCATATACCCCCCTCAGATTATCATCCAATTGACAATGTCTCTCCCAAACTTTTAATTGTGGCAAAGTCCCCCCTCAAACTACCAAAACATTGTTAATGTTCCCTTAATGACGAAACTACCATTAGTAAAATAAAAACGAAAAAATACTAAAACTTCTAGAAAAAAACCTAAAACTAAAATTTTAAATTAAAAAAAAATCCCAGTGGCCAATTTTAAAAAAAAAATTATTTTTATTTTTTTTATAA
The DNA here is from genome assembly GCA_013348765.1 of Carpinus viminea. NCBI lineage: Eukaryota > Viridiplantae > Streptophyta > Magnoliopsida > Fagales > Betulaceae > Carpinus > Carpinus viminea. Next base: position 10,129,464 of record CP054670.1, on the reverse strand, counting down.
AAATTGAAAATTTTCATTTTTTTGTTTAATAATTTTTTTAAAAATATAAATTTCCATTTTAAAAATAAAAATTTCGTTTAAAAAAACTTTCCGTTTTTTAAAACATAATTAAGAAAAAATATGATGTAAAAAAAATAAACATTTCCATTTAAAAATAAAAAAAAAATCGTTTTTTAAATCATTTTTTAATTAAAATTTTATATATTTTTAAAATTTATAGGAGTATTTTGTCTCATTGAGAAATTTATAGTGGCATTTTTATGTTTGCTAATCTTGGGAATACATTGACAATGTTTTGATAATTTGTAAGGATATTGTCACAATTGAAAGTAATAAAAGACATTGTATGTTGATTTTTCTATGCACACATATATATAAGTGCATATATATATATATATATATATATTAAAAATGATTTTTCAACCATTTTTAACAATTTTCATAGTGAATGAATAAATCTACCATTAAATTTGTATGTGGTGTCCACATGAGTTCTCAAATTAAATATTAATTTTGTAAGATAAGCTGAGAAAAAATAAAAATAAATATTAACGTGGATCATTTTCATATATTATTGAGCTAAAACAATCCCTCACCGATTTCTTCTATATTTGCCCTTGTAAGATTGATTATTTGAAAAGATTAATTCATCCTGATCAATATGCCCTTCTGCAGACTACATTTCCTACATGTTTTAGATATCTAGGCTACTGTTATTTGGGACTTGCATGAATGAGTGGTAATATACTACCGCGTGGGTAAACAGTAATTACGCTAACTATTAAATAATATTAAAAGATAATATAAATTTTTTTAATAATATTCCATGCCAGCCTATAGAATATCACTATTCTGCATGAGTAGTTTATGGGACCCATCTATGTCGATAAGACATTTGTTCAAATTCAAGATGAAAGTACAAGGAATATGGTTAATTCCACGTATTATTAGTAGTAGTATTTTTAGCAATGATATAAAAAATGAAATAAAAAATTGATAGAATATAAAGCGAAGTAAAAACAAGAAAATATGAGAAAAACGAGAAAGAGCTAAGCAAATGTTCATATAATATATATGTATAAAAACATATTGCAATGTGATACTATAATTGTACTAAAATATACTAGGTGAAAGACAAAATTATTGCTTATACGAACTTGCCTGTCTGCAGTTTTTCTTAGATCCCACCCTGACAAATTTGCAGCCTCACACAAAGCTCTTCTCCACTTGAGAACTTTGTCCATGTCCAACAAGTAATGCTCTTCATGTTTTGCGAATGCTTTTGAAAAATTACCTGTTTGATTTCTCACATCTGATGGCTCAATATCATAGAATATAGGCAGAACCAATTGTGTCAAATTTCTTCGACACTCCATAATCTCCACAAGTTCCTCCAGGCACCACCTCGAAGCTGCATAGTTCTTTGAGAAAACGATAACAAAAATTCTGGATCCTCGGATTGCCCGTATCAGTTCGGATGTAAGGTCTTGTCCTCGTCGGAGCTCATTATCATCTTTAAAGATTTTGATTCCAGCATCTTTAAAAGCAAAGTAGAGGTGGTCGGTGAAGTTTTTGCGCGTATCTTTGCCTCTGAAACTCAAGAAAACGTCGTAGATCCAATTGAAACGTGGGGAAGAAGATGAAGAGAAGAAGGCTTGGGAAGCCATGGCTCAACTCCCAAAACTTGATTTATTCTGCTAATTTATTTGAAGGACTTTTGAAGTAAAATGAATGCAAGAAGTGTTTGGTAGGATAGAAGGGTGGAAATCCAAGAGAAACAGTTAAAGCAAGCTGAATGGATTTCGTCCTCCATCCCCTTAACTATTTATAGATAGGCATGCACCTTTTCATCAATAATTAAACCATTTTCCTTTTAACCTTTTGAAAGTTCTCTCATTCCACAAAGATAATATGGTGCAGGGATAACCACAATTGTTATGATGTGACCATCCAATGTTAACATGAGGAATGACTTTTGTTCCCGTGTTCAAATTGGAACAATAAATTGCACTATTAATGGATGATTTGGACACGACAACGGACAAACTCATACAAAGACTTCAAAGAACAAAAAAAACAAAGAAGCTCTTCAATTCTCTTACGTTTCTTCTAAGCAATTTGAATTCAAAATGATAAGAAAATCATAGACATTAGAGAAAAGACAAGCATTCTCAATTCCTTTATTGCATTTTTCAAAGCACACATCAATCCTTTCTTTGAGATTGTCATGTGATTGGACTCATTCTTACCATTATCCTATCCAGTGACGGTTTTTTGGGGAAATGGGACTGGGACAAGGATCATCTTTAGTCTAAAATGGATTGAGTTGGACTAGCTAGGATCTCTTGAAGAGATCCTAAGGCTATCAAGACACATGTCCCATTAAAAATAATAATAGTTTATTATTTTATTTAAATAAATAAACAAAATAATAAAAAATTTATTATTAATATTAAAAGAAGTAAGGGTGGCTGCACACCCTTGTTGGCCACATGGGGCAGCCGGCCACCACATATTGAGACATGGGGGTGGCTGAAGCTGGGGGTGGTTACAGCCACCCCTAGGGGCCAAATCTCTTTTATATATTTTTATTTTTTTATTTTGGCCTTGGGGGTGGCCGATTCACCCCTAAGGGCCATTGGAGGTGGCTTGGCCACCCCCAACCGGCCCATGGGGTGGATTAGGCCACCCTAAAGGCCAAACAGTGGCCCTTAGGGTTGGTTTGACCACCCCCAATAGCCAAATCAAACCAAAAACAAGAATTATATTTTTTATTATTTTATTTTATTTTTATTTTTAAAAAGTAAATTATTATTTTTTATTACTTTTAAAGTGGGCCACATGTCAGATCGATTGATTGTCTTAGGATCTCTAAGGAGAGACCTAGCCATCAATCGACTCCCTCTAGTCCATTTTAGACTGGAGAGATCTGGATCTAGGGACTAGGGATGGCCTAGGCCTCCCAATTCCATCAAAAATAATTTTATGTATTAAAAAAATATTAAAGGCCATTGCCCTGTCCCAAACCTAATTATTTTATTTCTGAAAATTGAAAAGAAATTGAAATTCATTTTTAGACTTCATCTAAAAAAAAAGGTAAACAAAAAGAAATCTAAATCCCACCCTAACCCTCTCCTCGGCAGATTAGAAAAATATAGCCAAACCAAAATTTTTTATTTGTGAAAATTGAAAAGTCATTTTTATACTCTATTTAAACAAAAGTAAACCAAAATAAAAAATATAAATCTCACCCTAACCCTCTATAACCCAAACGACAGATTAGAAAAAACAAAAGAAAGCTAACCTTCTCTGAGACCGAGGCTCTGCACTTTTTGTTGGACACTGGGCTTGGGCGTGAGCCGTGAGTGACTGAATCTGTGAGTTTCTTCCCTCTATAACTTTGACTCTCAATTTTTCTTTTCATCTTTTCTTTAAGGCTGAGCTTGTTTAATGTTTGGGGAAACTTCAGATAACCCCCAAGAACTTCCACCGATTTACACAAAACCCCCCGATATGAAAAGACACTCACTTACCCTCCCCAATCTTCCAGTTTCTCTCGCTTACACCCCTTCCGTCCCTTTCAGGCGTCAAATGTAAACGGAATGCCCATCACGTGACTTTCACGTGATTTTTTAGCCCTGACCTCCCCGTTTTGCCCTCAATAAGCAACACCAACATCTGTCCTCATTTAACCCAACCATCAGCTCTTTATTCCCCATATCACGAAGGTCGTGTACAAACCGTGATGCCATGAGAAAGTTGAGGAACAATCTGATCTGAGGAGCGAGCTGAAGAGAGAAGGTCGGAGCTGAGGAACGAGTTGAAGAAAGAAGGTCGAAGTTGAGGAACGAGCATCGTACGACGAACATTCTCACATGATGACGAAATGACCCACCGGGAAAAATCATCCACCGGGCAAAATCTCAGAAGATAGACCAGTCGGAGGGTGAGGTAAGCGATTCAGGATCGAGCTATCCAATTTGCAAATGTGGGAGCAAAGCCGTTATCAAAACTGCATCAACAACTAAAAATCATGGCAAAAGGTTTTACACCTGCGTCAATTATGTGGTAAGATTTGTTTGAGAATTTATTTTGATCAAAAAATGATGCCTAAATCATGTAGTTGTGGGTTAAACAATAACTTGCATTAAATTATTTGGGTTTCGGGTGGTTTGAGATTTTTTTTTTTTTTGTGGGCAAAAATGTTGTGCTCATCGTTATGCCTAAATATGGGTCTAACCCTAATTTGTTTGATTATGTAGAATGAAGCAAATCGTGGTTGCAATTTTTTAGATGGGTTGAATCGATTTTGTGGGTGCGTGTGATAGAGTGATGTCGATGTTGTTGGCGTGGCGTAATGATTTGAAGTCCGAGAGGGCAATGGAAGTCTTCAAATGCAAGATGCAATGCACAAGTCAAAATTGAAGTAGATTATGCTAATTTTGAACTTAAACTTGAAAGGGTTGAGAATAAGTATCGTTGGATGCAACTGAAGTTTCGAGTTGCGTTGCATGTTGTTGGTGTCTTGTTGTGGATGCGTGTTTCCTTTATTGTAATGGATTTACATCAAGATTGATGCTTAGCATGAAATTCGCTAAATTATTTTGTATGAGACTTGTTTAGGGTTTGACCATATGATATTGTGTAATGTTTGGTATGGGTATGGTTTTAATGTCGCTAACATTTGTTCTCAATATCACTATGCAATGTGGATATATATTAACAATAATGACATTTTGCCTAGTCTCAATGTGGCTAGATTAGTTCAATTGGCAACCCTAGTCTCAATATGTAAGACCTCAAATTTGTCATTCATATACAAAATCCAATTGAAAAGAGTCAACTACATAAAGACAACAAAACCCATTTCAATTCCTATTGTTATCAATGTGTATATCAATAGCAATCTCCATTGTAAATTTAACCTAATTACAACCACAAGCACACTAAATATATAAGAAATTATAAACAATTATGTTTTGATGCAAATCATATCAAACACTATACATAGATACTTACATTATCCATCATCCACATGTACTAAAATTAAGCTTCATTACAACCACAAGCACACTAAATCTAATTACACCATCCCATCATCCATGACATTGAAGACAACAAATGAGGTACCAACCCATTTCAATTCCTATTGTTATCAATGTGTATATCAATAGCAATCCCCATTGTAAATTTAACCTAATTACAACCACAAGCACACTAAATATATAAGAAATTCTAAACAATTATGTTTTGTTACAAATCATATCAAACACTATATATAAATACTTACATTATCCCATCATCCACATGTACTAAAATTAAGCTTCATTACAACCACAAGCAGTGTGGATATAATTACATCATCCCATCATCCATGACATTGTTCACAAAAAAATATCCTCAAATAGTTACAAGTCAGAAACTAAAGTTGTTATATGTTTGGTGTCAAGTTACAAGTTACTAAGTTGACACCAAACAGATACACCATAAGCTAGAGGTCTTCATGACCTAATGTTCACATATTAACACAATGTCAACCTTACAAAAAATCATTGTCTTCCACAACATAATGTCTTCACTACATCATTACAAAAAATCTTATACAAACACAATGTCAACATATTAGCAAATCATTTGTCCTGCATCTTCTTCTTCCCTTTATCCATTCTTTCAACATGTTGATGAAAACCATGTGGATGGGTTGCAGCTGTCCCTTGAACCCTTTGTATGTCGAAATCGTGTGGGGCTGCTCTAAATGTTATGCCGCCAACTTTGGAAGGACCCCAAGAGCACAATGGTCCACCACCAGGAATTGGCAGATGACCGTCGCTAGTGAGGTCAACAACCTTCTACTTCTTGGCAGGTTCTATTCCACTGCTAACATTTTCCCTCAGCCTACCACCTGCCCTAGTCCATGTTGCTAATCCTAGGGTTGCCCTCTGTTTTCCCCAAAGAGTGTAGATGCCTGCATGTTAGGTATACAATTAGACTACTACACTTGTTACCCTATTAATTTCATGTATATGAAGAATTACTCACTTCTTGTTTGTAGGCATAAGGCATTGGTTTTCTAACTGGTTGGGTGGCAGCATTTGCATGTCCCGCCCTTTCTCGAACAGAAGTTAGTACTCGAATCGACACAACATGTATGGCTGCACTGTGATCTGATATGTGGCCTAAATGCGTATGAGATGCAAGCTGTGAGGCTGGCTGAATGCAGGTGTGAGGCTAGATGAATGCATGTGTGAGGTCGGCCTTGCAAGTGGAAATCGGCTCTGGCTTTGCAGTGAGGAGCCTCACGCTGTCGCTATGAAGGTGTTTGAGATCCTCGCCTTTGTGAACCTTGTGGTGTGTGCTCACTCTTCTCTTACTCGCTTGATTGAAGTGGTAGTTGAAGGTTCATCCAACTACAAAACAGCAAACATGAACAAATAAGTGAATAATTATTGAAGATACATCCAACCACAAACAACAGGACATTAATCAATAAGTGAGCAATTATTTATTGTTGATAAGTATAAGTGTAAGTGAATAATTATTGAAGGTACATCTAACTAAGCATAATAGACATTAACAAATAAGTGAGTAATCATACCATGTCCAAATTCAGTCAATTCCTGTTGTATTCCTATGGTATTGCACATGACCTTCTTTCTTCTTGTCTCACTGCAACACATGACCTCTTATTGTGGCCTAACTTCATGCAATACCCACATTGATTCTTGACCCCTTCCTAATTGCACTCAAATTTCTAGGTTCATCAACACCCATTTCTCTCACTTTCCTAGGCCGCCAGAGCTGCCCTAATCTTTGGTGGCTCAATTTTGGTTGGCTGCCTCTGAGGCCATTGCTCAAAGATCGCACAGGGAAGATCACATGGTCATATGCATAAATACATCCTCTTGCCATAGTACTCACTAACTCTTCAATGGTCCCAACCTTGGTGTAAAATGGCAAAAATTGCATGACCACATGGGATACAGTTACATCCCATTTCCTGTAGCCACAAGTGTGAGCTTCCATATCCACAACAAATTTTTTCCCAATGCACTCAACCTCAAACATCCCATTTCTACATATGTACACCAATAGTTGTTGGCTTCATCCTCTTCCTTTTCTAGCTTCTTCCTAATCTTTGGCCCTAAGGCCTCCTCTATTGAAATTATCTTTCCTCTTCCTACATACCTCCTCATCAACTTACATCTAATCCCTTCTAACATACTTAAGATTGTTTGGTCAAAAATTTTTGATCCACAATTGAATGCCTCACAAGTGTTGTTGTGTAAGAGGCGACTTATAATGTGTATTGAACCATCCCTACACCAAGTGGATGGATCAATCTTCTAGGTAGGCATGTGCATCCTTACTAATTCTCTTTATATCCTCCATTACTTTGTAGAATTCCGTCTTTGTGTAGGATGCAATTGCTCACCAGAGAAGATCCTTCAATAGCACACCCGATGACCATGATTTAAAATTCACGACAAGTGTTCTAACACATGTACGATGCTGGATCATGGGCATACTTGTTCTATGCTTGGAATGAGGCCCTAAAACAGTTCAAAATTAAATTAGTACTACACAAAATAAATCATCCACAATTAAACAAATGAAACAAATGACTAAAACTACTTTACCTTTTGTCGATCCGAAACAAAAGTGAACCCATGTTCAGTAGGGCCAAGATCTGTAACAAGTGCCTCTAGAAACCATGTCCAACAATCTTTCATCTCAGCCTCTACAACAGCCATTGTAATATGGTACATGTTGTTGTTTGCATCCCTGCCCACAGCAGGCATGAACTGCCTCTTATACATTCCCTTATGGAAACAAGCATCAAGACCCACAACAGGCTTACAACCCTGCAAAAAACCACTCTTCATGGCTGCCAAAAAAATGTAAAGCCTCTGAAATCTGCATGGCATCTGAGGCATTGGTCTCTCAACCATCAAGATCAAACAACTACCTACATTAGTCTTCCTCACCATTGAGCAATAATCCCACAACTGATGGTATTGCTCATCCTCCTTGCCATAGATCGTTTCTCTTGCTCTTTTCCTTGTCCTGTATAGGGAACTCACATGGACATCAACATTATACTTTGCCTTAACTTTTTTGTGCAAGACATCTATTGGCATGTTTGGATGTTCCCTAAAGGACTCTATACACCAATCAGCAATCCAGGATGAAGTTATCAAATGATTTTGGTACGTCCTATTGCAGCTGTGTTTGGGCCTTAGGGATACTAAAAGAAATGTCATCTCATCCTTCAGCTGCCTCCCATATACCCTATACCTACACCTCTCATCCTTGCAAACAACAACAATCATCTTCCTCTCATTTTTTTTGAATTTCAAATCTTTTCCTTTAAGAATATTGTATTGTCTAACAGCTTTTCTAAATTCATCTGCATCGTGAAATGTATTCCTACAACCAATGTGGGATTACTCATTTTGATGGGATCAAAAGGAACTCTTTAGTTTACATCCTTGTATGTAGAAAACAATTCCCTATCATCATCACTACCATGATCACTATGATCCCCACCCACCATTCCCACCATTAGATTACTATGAATGACCCTCACCACTATGACCATCAACACCAACATCCAATTCCACCTTCATCTTCATCATTAACAACTCTTCCGATCTCCAACCCCTCATCAACCGCATAGTAGTAGCATCATCAGAATCCATACAATCGGTATCATCACTAAACACTAAATCCCAAAATGGATCCTTTCTATAAACAACTGTCCTCTCATACTCAATTCCTCTTCGTTCTCATCAACTACTACATCATCATTACACCATAACATTCCCTTACAACACTAGAAGATCATGATCTAAATGTCTTGAAATCATTTCATTTACACTAAAATCATCGATATAAGTCGAATCCTTGGTCTAAAGACACTCTGGTAAATCAGAATAAATAAGGTCCTCGGACCTATACCCATATGTACTACACGTCTTCAATATCAGAAAATGTCAAGTTGTTACCTAGATATGGATCGGTAATTACTTACGTTGTCAATATAATTAACCCTAAATTGCACATTAAAAATACCCCATGGTGCACCTCAAACATATAACAACGTGTACCCAATCGCATATCCACATCCATTGACAAATATATTCTATCATAAGTATCATTGATGGTGGCCAACAATGGACCCTAATGAAAACATATATTCTATCATAACCTTCATCTTCATCATCAACAACCCTTCCAAAGATTCCAACCCCTCATCAACCGCATAGTAGTAATATCCTCATCGTAATCCATACAATCGATATCACTAAGCACGAATCCTGTAATGGATCCTTTCTATAAACACAATCAGTCCTCATCCTCAATCCTCCTTCATCCTCATCAACTACATCATGTACACATAAGTTACTATGTACAACACTAGAAGATCATGATCTAAATGTCTTGAAACCATTTCATTTACACTAAAGTCATCTGATATAAGTCGAATCCATGGTCTAAAGACACTCGACAAACTAAATAAATAAGGTCCCTAAAACAATACCCATATGTACTACACACGCCCTCATATATCTAGAAATGTCAAGTTGTTACCTAGATATGGTCGTGGTAATACTCACATTCTAATATAATTAACCCTAAATTGCTTGTTAAAAGTCCATGGTGCACCTAAACATATAACAACTATTTTACCCATCACATATCCTCGACATCCATTACAAATAGAAAATTACACAATCATTGATGATGGCCAAACAACTGGACCCTAATGAAAACATATATTCTATCATAAGTATCATTTCATAACAATGACAAAGCTATAGATATCGATCCTAAAAGCACACAATGGATTTAAACTACTATATTATATCTTCATACATGAATTTGATGTAAACAAATAAATGCAAACTAAAACGACATAAACGACCTAAACCCTAACTATTTTAGCACACTGAAAAACAACGAAACTTTTATTGACAAACACAAGTTTTTAGAAAATTGCCCATTTGAGAAAATTGTTCATTTTAGAAAATTGCCCCTAAGAGACAATTGTCCATGTTGCCCCTGTCCTCATAGCAGCCACGAACAAACCACAAGGTGTAAGTGGTAATTTGAAAACATTGGATAGTGTGGCCCCAACAAATTCATACACCCAAAGGACTACATTACCCCTACATAATAAACAAGAACTGCACAACTAGCCATGTGCTCATAGCAGCCACGAACAAAACCACAAGGTGCAAGTAGTAATTTGAAAACATTGTACAGTCCCAACAAATTCATACACCCAAAGGACTACATTACCCCTATACAATAAACAAGAATTGCACAACTACCCTGTTCTCATAGCAATAACAAAACAAAGTGCAAGTGGTAATTTGAAAACATTGTGCAGTCCCAACAAATTCATACACCCAAAGGACTACATTACCCCTACACAATAAACAAGAACTGCACAACTAGCCCTGTGCTCATAGCAGCCATGAACAAAACCACAAGGTGCAAGTGGTAATTTGAAAACATTGTGCAGTCCCAACAAATTCATACACCCAAAGGACTACATTACCCCTAAATAATAAATAGCAACTGCACAAAAAGTGAATCTCTTTGCCAATACACTAAGCACAGTTGTCTCTTTCAAGCTTAGCAAGCAACCATGAAATGCACAATAACAGATCAACAAGCAAACATAAAGGGACCACTTGACTACTTTTATTCAATGTATAAAAGTAATAAAACTCATAGTGCTACTCACATGTACAACACAAGTCGAAGACATGGGACTATAGTTAGCTCGGACAAAAGAACAACATCTTTCATATTAACTAACGACCATAAACCATAAACATATGACAACTTTTCACATATTTGTTTGACAAACCCCACACCCTTTAAAAAACGACGAAAATATGACCCAATCCGAATAAATAGTACCTAAACCCTAAAACAAATCCACGAAATCCCTAATCCAGAGTACTTACGTGCAAAACCCCTAAACATCCAATACAGATTGTTCCGTAAAAGAAATTTATTTTACAATCCCTAATCTGGAGCACTTAACGAAACTTACTTGATTATCGTTAATCCAAACTGTTTTAGATGGGATTTTGAGTAACTTGTACCAGATCTACTCTGACACTTCAGCTACAATGGTTCGTCGCCGACAGACCAACCCGTGGTTCCCACGAGCTGTGAGCCCTAAAAGCGTTTGGGTCCTTTGACTCCTTAAGTGTTCGAAAATGTCAAACACTTAACCTTAAATTTGCCTATTATCGAATAAGGGTAGTTTAGGTATTTCGGTGCTGCTTCATGAGGGCAAAATAGGGAGGTCAGGGCTAAAAAATCATGTGATGGGCATTCCGTTTGCATTTGACGCCTGAAAGGGATGGAAGGGGTGTAAACGAGAGAAACTGGAAGATTGAGAGAGGTAAGTGAGAGTTTTTTCGTATCGGTGAGGTTTTGTATAAATCAGTGGAAGTTCAGGGGGGTATCTGAAGTTTCCCCTTAATGTTTTCTTATTTGGCTATTTCCTAAATTTCCTTGCTTGATGCTTCTAGAGCTAGAACTAAAAGAGTCTTCTATATTATATATATTGTTGGTGACTCGATGCTGATGTGCTTAATAGCTAATTGCTATGCAAAATAGAAAAAAATAAAAAATAAAAAATTGCTTTATGTGCCTGTGCGTGTAGCTTGCACTGTAGGGCCGTGTAGTTGGTGTAGATATATATATAATTTTTGCTTTATGAGTTATTAATTTTTTTTTCTTATTCTGATTAAAACAATATTGACATTTTTTTAGGTTATATATATATATATATATATATATGCTTTGAGATTTTGTCAAGCATCAATAAATTTGAGTAAATTATTGCCAATATCATGTATGTTATTTGTTATTGTTTGTTCCTTTTATTCATACATTTTTTCTTAATTTATTGAATTAATTGTTACTAGAATATGCTAATAATTTTATTATAATATTATCAGAGTATGTGCCAATAGCTATAAATTGTTTAGTGTGATAAATATTAAAACTAATAAATAAATAAATATATAAAGAAAAAAAAAATCTACACATATTTTTTCTTTCTTTTCTAAAGACTCCAAAATGATTATGTAAATTTATTTATAGATGATGAGAAAGTTAAATACAATACTTGACTTTTCAAAAGGAAAAATACACAAAGTTCAAATGTCAATGTTAGTGATACATCATCACCAACTTCTAATATCGCAATTTCTGAAAATTCTCCTAAAAGACTTTGAAGAGTTGATGGCAATGAATTTGATATTAGTTCATTGGAGTTTGATCCTAGATTGTGTCGTCAAATATGAAAAATGTTAATCAACAAAATAAACGCAACATAAATGTTCCAGTTATAAATGCCTATTATGTTGAGAGAAGAGGTCAAGCTCGCCATCAGCAAGTTGACTTTACAATTGAGCATCATTATCATATGAATATTTTTTGTGTTACAATAGATTCTCAATTGTAAGAATTAAATCGCCAATTTAACAAGCATGCAGTAGAATTATTTATTCTTAGCTTAGCTCTTGATCCTCAAGTTGCATGTGAGTCTTTTGGAATTGATAATATTTGTCAGTTGGTAAACAAGTTTTATCCACAAGATTTTACGGATTTTAAAAAAGAACAGTTGGAAATAAAATTTCACCATTATGAGCATAATGTAGTTCAACATTCAAATTTATAAGGATTGTTAAATATTTTTGAATTGTATCAATGGTTGGTTAGAACCGGAAATCAACTATTTACCAATTTATTTTTCGAGTCATTGTGCTTCTGCTTACTTTTCCTGTTTTTACCGCAACTATAGAACAAGCGTTTTCAGCCATGAATATCATCAAAACTAGGCTTCGCATCAAAATTGAAGACGAGTTTCTAATGGATTCTCTGATGTTGTACGTCGAAAAAGAAATTGTTGTGACACTTAGTACAAATTCAATCATAAATGATTTTCGAGTTATGAAAACATGACACTTTATATTTTGATAGATATTTGAGCTGAAATTTATGTATCTTTTTTTTTTTTAATCTTTTTGTTAAAAATGAATTGAAGCTAATTTTGTTTTTATATATTTTAAATTGATATCTTGGTCTCTCTCCATCAAATTTTCTAAATATGTCCCTGCTCCTATCTAATTGCTAATATTATTATTGCATGTATTCTTAATTCACAAATGAAGTGTTTGAAATTGGATAACATTTTCTTTTGCCATTTACCACTTCCATAAATTATTCTTCATCTTCCTCCATCATCTTTGCAAATGTAGAAAATTGTAATGAAATATAAATTGAAAGAAAAGTAGAAGAAGCAAGAAAAAAAAAAAACAAAAAAAAAAGAAGGGAAATTAGCTTTACCCCATATAAACTACTACTCTCTTTCCATTTGCTCCTATGAACTACCAATGTTACCTTAAACCCTCTCATGAACTGTCATTTCCCTACCAACGACCCCATATTGTTAGTCAAAGGTGTCAAAGGTAACGGTTAACGGGTCACATGCGCTGCACGTGCATTCCTCTGATTTTCTCTCTCCATTTTACCCTTACTTGTTAAACTGCGCCATTTTGTTTTTATTTAAAAAAAATAAAAAATACAAGACTCCGACAAGCTCGCCGCTGCAGCAGAGGTTTCCGGTGTTCGTAGGTGTGATGGATCTGGTGCGCTGCGGCCACGCCGTGAACAGGTGAAAACCGGCCCGTCCCTTCCCAAATCCATCAACGACTTGGCCAAGGCTAGGATCGCGGCGTACCGGCAAGAGAAGTCTCGGACCAACCACGAGCTCCGGTGAAGTGTGGGATCGTTCTATCCCGACACGATCTGTCACGAGCCCCGGTAAAGACAGATCGTTCTGCCCTGGTCTGAGAAGAAAGACAGATCATTCTGCCCCGGCACGAGAAGCCAACGCCGAGCCCAGGAAGAGGAACAAATCCAAGAACAAGTTCGAGTTCAATGAGAACAATGCCCAAATCTTCAGGATCAAGCTCGACGACAGCAATATTCAGTCCTGCCTCTATTTCGATGAGTATCGCACTGTTTTTACTCTCTCATTCGTGTGCCTTTCTTGTTTATTGCTTCAAGTTTACTTAGGTGCTTCAAAGAGCTCTGGGTTTTGGGAAAATGGAATTTGTGTTCCTCTTCTGTTAGGATTTGTGAGTGTTTGTTAAGTTACTTGTATTGCTTGCGAAGGTTTTGTTCGAGAAACCTGCGTCGAGGTGGTCGAAGAAGCAACTGAGTTTGCTGGTTGGCGTTTTGGGGTTTATGCCGGGGCTTATGATTTGCTCTGATATTGTTCCTTGGGTTTTGGATTTCAATTTTGGGTCAATTAGTGGGTTCGGTAAGGTTTTTGTTGCTGTTTTAATGGGCTGCCTCGCGGGTTTTCTGCTTATGCCAGGGAGAAAAATCTATCTTTCTCGTGCCAGTGTTGGGGAGAAAAATTGTTATGCCGGCGTTAGGGAGAAAAATCGAAGAAAGGGCAAAATGGGAAGAGAAAATCAGAGGAATGTACCTGCAGCACACGTGACCTGTTGACCGTCGCATTTGATGTCTTTGACTAACGATAAAGGGTTGTTGATAGCAAAATGGCAATTCATGGAGGATTTAAGGTAACTTTGGTAGTTCACAGGGACAAATAGAGAGAGAATAGTAGTCCATGGGAGGAAAAGTTAATTTCTCCCGAAAAAAATGAGATAAGAGAGTTTGGGATGGTTCGGCATAGAGGCATACCTCCACCACAGAAATTGTCTTAAGGGTTACGTTGTGCACTTGTACTCTTATTGCTTGATGTGTTTAGAGTACAAATGGCCTATATTTATCGGCAAATTGTGTTTAAAGCAAGGACTCTCTTTTGTTTGATATAATAATGTTAAAAATAGATATAAAAAATACTTGAGAATAGGGTTGATAAGTTTTATTATTAGTTTTTAAAAAATAATAAATAAAAAAATTTGTCATTTAAAGGAATAATTTATTTACTTTCCGTCTAACTTAAACAAATTGACACACCAAGTGATTCCTCTCCCACATTTTCTCTGCAACGTAACATTATGGGTATCTCTCTTTTGTGAGTTGGCCTAATTGTGATGTTTAATGTGGTCATTTTCATGTTTGATTCTGGTTTCAAATTGGTTCATAAATTGGTAGGAAAATCAAAATTAGAGGTAGAAATTAGTGCAAACTTTTGTATCAGGAGCCAAGACCGACTTCAAATAGCCAAGACCAAGTGCAATTTTGTTCAGACGTTGGCTAGAGAAGCACTTTCAACTCCTTCATTGCATTTTTTCAAAGCACAAATAAACTTCAATGACCGGCGTCAACCAAAGACTTGGGAGTACGAATCTATCATTATAGATTACATTTTAATGCACTTAATTCCATCACTTCTTTTTCCGCCATCATCGTTCAAAGGGTAGAAAATTGTAATGAATTGAATGAAATATAAATGGAGAGAAAAATGAGATGATTAAGAGAATTTAGGGTGGTTTGACTTTGACCCTTGAAGCATTCCTCTACCAATATTGATATTGTCAGGAAGGCTACACTATGCTCTTGTGTTTAAAATGAAAATAATATTTATTTAATAATAATAATAATAATAAAGTGGCACTTCAAAAAAAGAATTTATATTTATCTTGATTGATTGCCCACAAGCACTATCGATCTACTTTGTGAAATCTTGTTTTCTGAGCTTAAAACAAGGCTTTCAAATTTGTTTGAGGGTTCAAAAGTGTGTTTGACACTCAAAAAATTTATTTCAAGAAAAAAGTATTCATTTGGTATAAAAAATTGAAAGCGTTTTTAAGAGTTTAAAAAGCTGAAAAATAGCCAAAACACATTTTGACAAAAGTTTAAAAATGAATCTTTTGTCAAAAACATTTTTTGACTTAAAAACTCTATTTCTCAAATACACCCACAAATATGTTGTAAGTCCAAAATTAAATCTATTACTCCATAAGTGTGAGGGATTAGTTATATGCATCATACTGTGACTTTCTGAGGAAGGATTTGTAGTTTGTGCAGATTGAAGCCCCATGTAGTAGGATAAATCTGGAAAAATATATGTTTGCCAAAAAAAAAGGAAAAAAAATATGTATATATAAAAAATATATATATATATATATACCCACCAAACTACGTCATTTTCGTGGGTATATATATATAACAAAGATTTAGAATAGATACAACTTTTGCCCAACTTTTTCTCTTATGTAGTCATTTTTTCAAAAAAAAAAATTCCTGAAGTAATAACATTCTACATGGTCTTTTTTTTTGAGTTTTTTTTTTTAAATTCCTAAAGTAATAACCATTTTTTAAAAAAATGACAATTTTTCTGAAGAAAAATGCCAATTTTTTTTTTTTTTTTTTTTTTAAAAAAAAGGATCAATGTTATTATTTCATAATTTTTTTTTCAAATGACCACATTTAAAAAAAATGGGACCAAAGTTATGGCCTCATGAAATGGAAATCACTAGTTCGAATCTCCATCTCCTCTCTTGTGCAAACATGTAACCCAAAAATAAAAAAATAAAAAAAAATTGGTGAGAATGAAAGGATGGTCTTTCACCTTTTCGACTTTACTTTCTATTTTTTCTCTCCAAAAAGAGGGATAGAAAATGAAGGAAATGGGTTGTGAAGCATCATTTTTCACAAAGCTATGCTAAGACCAGTAAGATGGTACAAAAATAGTTTAATAATAATAAGCTGCTTTAATAAGAGCTCAAAATATTTTTAAAATCGTTTAAAATAAGGTATAATAGAAGCCCAAAAAACTAAAATAGGCCCAAAGACCCATTATTTGATACATGTACAGCAATTAATAATTGCATTCAATAACCGTGTAGTCACATTGGTGGATGCAAAGGGGGCGACGCAAAATTAGGATTCTCTCCATTTCAAAATCCAATGTTGTGCAAAAATTTAAATGCTCCACCTTGGATTTTCAGCAGTTTGTTGGAGTAGCCAGAAGAATTTGGCTCAAGTGAAATGCTTTCATTCATGACGGATCCTTGCACCCAAACACGCTGCTACAACAGGTAAAAAGGAATAGAGAAATTCCAGCATGCCAGGAAAGCCTCACGGGATAGTATAGCACATGGACTCAATATTACCCTAAGGAAAGCTCCTCCCCAAGATTGGTATAAGGCGAACTGGGACGCAGGGGTCAACAGGAAAAATGGAAAATTGGGTCTCAGGGTCGTGGTTCGGGATTCGCTTGGAAATTTCTGTGCAGCAAAAAGCAAAATGTGGCTTGGATGGCTTGATCCTACCTCGACGGAAGTGTGGGCTGCTTTGATGGCCATAGACCTATGCCACGAGTTGGGAGTCCAACGAATGATAATGGAGGGCGACGCGAAGATTTTGGTGGATGCCGTCAATTCCACGAAGAGGGATGACAGCTGCAGAGGCCAGCTGGTGGCAGATATCCAGCTCTCTTTGACGAATTTCCCAGCTTGGCAGATGGTATATGCTTCAGGACAGGTGAACGGGATAGCTCATTGTCTAGCATAGCAAGCTTTAAAGGGAAACCTGGATGAGGGCTGGAGGAATGATCCCCTAGAAAGTATTCGAGTGCTTTTTGAGGCAGAACGTGCTGCTTTAATTTTTTATGTTGGTTGATTTAATTTTGTACTGAGTAACTCGTCCCACTCTGTTTTTGAAGAAACTAATGGGGACAATGGGGGATGTAGCCTTTCAGGTGGCGCTACCTGTTGTTGGTCAAGTCCATTAGGGAGAGAGCAGAGTTGTAGGATGGATGGTTTTTAACCAGGAATATACTATGTAATCTTTTCGACTATTAATAGATGAGCCTGTGGTTTATGTTAAATAATAATAATAATAATAATAATAATAATAATAATAATAATAATAATAATGATGATGATGGTAATGCATTACTCTTAGACACTAAATGAAAAAAGAAAAAGAAAAAGAAAAAGAAAATAGAGGGATTTTGAAATAAAAAAGATCCTTTTTTGGCGGCACAGGGGCGCATGCCCCCACAATTTTTTATTTTTATTTTTAATTTTTTTTTATCCTAACCCATACTCATTCTTTTGCAAACTTAATACAAATTGCTATATCCGTCATTGCACATAAAAAACAGTTAATTACTGCATGATGCGGATGTGGTTATTACTTATAACTGAAATTGCATGTAAAACCCTATTTGTCATTATATTAATGTTTTTAGGGTCAAGTCACAGCTATTTGCTATAGATTTTCTTAAAATCATGTGAAAAGTGTATTGTAATATGTCATACGATAAATAATAATAATAATAATAATAAGTTTTTGTGTGTGTTTTTTTTTTCTACTGTGTGCACCAAGTTTCTTTCCCCTCATAAAGAGATAGAGAAAATAGAAAAATGCTCGTGTTAATTAGAAGTCAGATGAAAGCAGTATTAATAATAATACTAATTTCATTCCCCTACAAATAATTGGAGAAATAATTTTATTATTATTATTATTTTAGTTTTAAAATTGTTTTGATGAACCCAACATCCGAAGTGTTTTTTCAGCTTTGCAGCGTGCTTTACAGGCTTACAGTTACAGCATTCTTAGTTCTAAAGAAAGGGAGGGGGGGGACTCGGAGATGGAAGAGATATCATGGAAGGGAATTCTAGTCTTGGAGATGGGAAAGAAACTATGGTGGGAATGCCAAGTTCTTGTTCCTTTGAGGCAAAACGGAAAAAGGGGTTTTGATTTTGATAAACGGATGGGGCTCCCCTATGATCTTATACTGGATGCATTGCGTTACAATTGCAGGGAAGCTCTCGATGAGCATAATTGTGAAGTATTTCTTAAGGTTTTGGAGTCAGTGAATTGTTTGTCGGACCCACGTTCTGGATTCTGCTTGCTATCGAGAAAAGCCAACTTTTGGGCTGGTGGCATGGGAGTGGGAAGTGGTAATTCATGTTTGTGTCCAGCTTGGTTGAAGATGATCATGAAGGCATTTGCTTTCTTGAACATTTTTTCTGCATTTCATCATTTGCAGCAGAAGAAATTGACTACTAGTCGTTTGGAAGAAGTGCTGAATCAGCTAGGAAAGTCTGGAATTAAACTTTGTATGAAGGACATACAGCATCTTTCCATTGTTTGTCCTAAGGAATTAGACTGGATTTCAGGAAGGACTTAGAGCCATATGTCACTGAGTTCTGATAGTTTATTCTATTGCCTTACTTTAAGCATGTATGTTGTTTCTCAGGGAGTGCGTTTTTCAGATAATGAAATGGAGGAAACAAATTTTGGTGATACCCTTGTTATCATTAATTGTTCGACAGAACTGAAAGATCAAATTGATCATAATCCTAAAACTGGTATTCTTGAAGATTTGCATTTCCTTTTCTTTCACTTCTTGAATTAATTTCAAATTTATAGGCTTCTAACTTCATTAGCCTAACATTTCTGTTCAATAGCTCGGAAACGGTTAACAAAGGTTATCAGTGCAATGAAGAGACGGGAAAGTTCTTTCAAAACTAATCTGTTGGAGGCTGTTGAGTTAATAGTGGTATGTTTGTTTAGCTTGTAATATTTACATGTCTCTTCCTTATACAAAAAATAAAAATAGGGTTGGCCTAGTGTGCATAACGAAAACGACGCATGACGGTCCCCGGTAGTGATGGTACGCCCACCTACCGCAGGGTTGGCCTAGTGTGCATAACGAAAACGACGCATGACGGTCCCCGGTAGTGATGGTACGCCCACCTACCGCAGGGTTGGCCTAATGTGCAAAACATAAACCACGCATGATGGTCCCCAGTAGTGATGGTACGCCCACCTACCCCAGGGTTGGCCTAATGTGCAAAACGTAAACACGCATGACGGTCCCCTGTGGTGATGGTACGCCTACCTACCGCAGGGTTGGCCTAATGTGCAAAACGTAAACCACGCATGACGGTCCCCAGTAGTGATGGTACGCCCACCTACCACAGGGTTGGCCTAATGTGCAAAACGTAAACCACGCATGACGGTCCTCGGTAGTGATGGTACGCCCACCTACCACAGGGTTGGCCTAATGTGCATAACGAAAACGACGCATGACGGTCCCCGGTAGTGATGGTACGCCCACCTACCACAAGGTTGGCCTAGTGTGCATAACGAAAACAACGCATGACAGTCCCTGGTAGTGATGGTATGCCCACCTACCGCAGGGTTGGCCTAGTGTGCAAAACGTAAACGACGCATGACGGTCTTCAGTAGCGATGGTACCCCCACCTATTGCAGGGTTGGCCTAATGTGCAAAACGTAAACCACGCATGACGGTCCCCAGTAGTGATGGTACGCCCACCTACCATAGGGTTGGCTTAATGTGCAAAACGTAAACCACGCATGACGGTCCCCGGTAGTGATGGTACGCCCACCTAATGCAGGGTTGGCCTAGTGTGCATGACGAAAACAACGCATGATGGTTCCCGGTAGTGATGGTACGCCCACCTACTGTAGGGTTGGCCTAGTGTGCATGACGAAAACCATGCATGACGATCCCCGGTAGTGATGGCAAGCCATCTACCACAGGGTTGGCCTAATGTGCATACCGAAAACCACGCATGAATGGTGATGAGCATGAGCATGAGCATGAGCATGTATATCATATGATTGTATGATGATGATGATTGACTTTGTATGATTGTACACTAGACGTATCAATATGCATATGTGACTGGTATGGGACGGAACACATGTATATTGCTATGGCTAGACATTGCATGATGACATTTAATATGTTTTATTGTTGAGTTATGATATGTAAATGTGAACAAGTTAAATGATTATTTTGAAAAAGCCTAATAAGTTCTATACTGTTGAGGTCTCTATTTTAATAGAGACGGTGGGTTCATAATTTCACCTGTATCTCGGGTTTCGGGGTGCAGGTGAGAGGGTAGATGTGGTCGATGTTGTGGGACTGGTTGTTAGTCCTATTTGGTAGAGCACATATGTATAGGTTTTGATGTGAGTAATTTTGTATATGGCACGTGTCGCCTGTAACACCTATGTACAGCCATCATTTTATATGTAAAGCTTTATTCACATAGATATATTTGTCAGCTCTGATGTGTTATGTTATATTTTATATAATTTATAATCCGCTGCTAAGATGTAAACTCTGATTTATCATAGACAATGCATATAGCTCTGGTAGACTTATTATATTGTCAATCAGGTTATTGCATGGGTTCGTGGCATACTGCGGTATAACCATGCCACTGTGACAATTCGCTTGTTGTGGGTTATTATTTTAAAGAATTTTTTTTAATCATGCTTTTATCAAGCGGGTCGTCACACGGAAATTGTCTTAAGGGTTACGTTGTGCACTTGTACTCTTATTGCTTGATGTGTTTAGAGTACAAATGGACTATATTTTTCGGCAAATTGTGTTTAAAGCAAGGACTCTCTTTTGTTTGATATAATAATGTTAAAAATAGATATAAAAAATACTTGAGAATAGGGTTGATAAGTTTTATTATTAGTTTAAAAAAATAAAAAATAAAAAATAAAAATAAAAAACTTTGTCATTTAAAGGAATAATTTATTTAATTTCCATCTAACTTAAACAAATTGACACACCAAGTGATTCCTCTCCCACATTTTCTTTGCAACCAAACATTATGGGTATCTCTCTTTTGTGAGTTGGCCTAATTGTGACGTTTAATGTGGTCATTTTCATGGTTGATTCTGGTTTCAAATTGGTTCATAAATTGGTAGGAAAATCAAAATTAGAGGTAGAAATTAGTGCAAAATTTTGTATCAGGAGCCAAGACCGACTTCAAATAGCCAAGACCAAGTGCAATTTTGTTCAGACGTTAGCTACAGAAGCACTTTCAACTCCTTCATTGCATTTTTTCAAAGCACAAATAAACTTCAAAGACCGGCGTCAACCAAAGACTTGGGAGTACGAAACTATCATTGTAGATTACATTTTAATGCACTTAATTCCATCACTTCTTTTTCCGCCATCATCGTTCAAAGTGTAGAAAATTGTAATGAATTGAATGAAATATAAATGGAGAGAAAAATGAGATGATTAAAATAATTTAGGGTGGTTTGACTTTGACCCTTGATGTATTCCTCTACCAATATTGATATTGTCATGAAAGTTACACTATGCTCTTGTGTTTACTATGAAAATAATATTTATTTATTATTAATAATAATAAAGTGGCACTACAAAAAAGGAATTTATATTTATCTTGATTGATTGCCCACAAGCACTATCAATCTACTTTGTGAAATCTTGTTTTCTGAGCTTAAAACAGGCCTTTCAAATTTGTTTGAGGGGTTTAAAAGTACGCTTGACATTTAAAAAATT
The DNA here is from genome assembly GCA_013348765.1 of Carpinus viminea. Taxonomy (NCBI): domain Eukaryota; kingdom Viridiplantae; phylum Streptophyta; class Magnoliopsida; order Fagales; family Betulaceae; genus Carpinus; species Carpinus viminea. The sequence goes on along the minus strand of CP054670.1, from coordinate 10,107,137 downwards.
TGTTTGAAGAAAAAAAATACTCATTTAGTAGAAAAAATTGAAAACATTTTTAAGAGTCTAAAAAACTTAAAAATAGTCAAAACACACTTTGACAAAAACTTAAAAATGAATCTTTTGTCAAAAACGTTTTTTGACTTAAAAATTTTATTTCTCAAACACACCCACAAATATGTTGCAAGTCTAAAATTAAATCTATTACTCCATAAGTGTGAGGGATTAGTTATATAACTTATGTGCATCATACTGTGACTTTCTGACGAAGGATTTGCAGTTTGTGCGGATTGAAGCCCCGTGTAGTAGGATAAATCTGGAAAAATATATGTTTGCCAAAAAAAATTAGGAAAAAAAATATGTATATATACCCACCAAACAACGTCATTTTGGTGGGTATATATATAACAAAGATTTAGAATAGATACATATTGCCCAACTTTTTCTCTTATGTAGTCATTTTTAAAAAATAAAAATAAAAAAATTCCTGAAGTAATAACATCCTACATGGTCCTTTTTTTTATTTGTTTTTTTTTTTTTAATTCCTAAAGTAATGACCATTTAAAAAAAAAAAAAAGACAATTTTTCTAAAGAAAAATGCCATTTTTTAAAAAAAAAAAATCAAAAAAAAAAAAGGATCGATGTTATTATTTCATAATTTTTTTTTCAAATGACCACATTTAAAAAAAAAATGGGACCAAAGTTATGGCCTCATGAAATGGAAATCACTAGTTCGAATCTCCATCTCCTCTCTTGTGCGGACATGTAACCCAAAAATAAAAAAATAAAAAAAATTGGTGAGAATGAAAGGATGGTCTTTCACCTTTTCGACTTTACTTTCTATTTTTTCTCTCCAAAAAGAGGGATAGAAAATGAAGGAAATGGGTTGTGAAGCATCATTTTTCACAAAGCTATGCTAAGACCAGTAAGATGGTACAAAAATAGTTTAATAATAATAAGCTGCTTTAATAAGAGCTCAAAATATTTTTAAAATCGTTTAAAATAAGGTATAATAGAAGCCCAAAAAACTAAAATAGGCCCAAAGACCCATTATTTGATACATGTACAGCAATTAATAATTGCATTCAATAACCGTGTAGTCACATTGGTGGATGCAAAGGGGGCGACGCAAAATTAGGATTCTCTCCATTTCAAAATCCAATGTTGTGCAAAAATTTAAATGCTCCACCTTGGATTTTCAGCAGTTTGTTGGAGTAGCCAGAAGAATTTGGCTCAAGTGAAATGCTTTCATTCATGACGGATCCTTGCACCCAAACACGCTGCTACAACAGGTAAAAAAGGGAATAGAGAAATTCCAGCATGCACAACCAGGAAAGCCTCACGGGATAGTATAGCACATGGACTCAATATTACCCCTAAGAGGAAAGCTCCTCCCCAAGATTGGTATAAGGCGAACTGGGACGCAGGGGTCAACAGGAAAAATGGAAAATTGGGTCTCAGGGTCGTGGTTCGGGATTCGCTTGGAAATTTCTGTGCAGCAAAAAGCAAAATGTGGCTTGGATGGCTTGATCCTACCTCGACGGAAGTGTGGGCTGCTTTGATGGCCATAGACCTATGCCACGAGTTGGGAGTCCAACGAATGATAATGGAGGGCGACGCGAAGATTTTGGTGGATGCCGTCAATTCCACGAAGAGGGATGACAGCTGCAGAGGCCAGCTGGTGGCAGATATCCAGCTCTCTTTGACGAATTTCCCAGCTTGGCAGATGGTATATGCTCCAAGACAGGTGAATCGGATAGCTCATTGTCTAGCACAGCAAGCTTTAAAGGGAAACCTGGATGAGGGCTGGAGGAATGATCCCCCAGAAAGTATTCGAGTGCTTTTTGAGGCAGAACGTGCTGCTTTAATTTTTTATGTTGGCTGATTTAATTTTGTACCGAGTAACTCGTCCCACTCTGTTTTCGAAGAAACTAATGGGGACAATGGGGGATGTAGCCTTTGAAGTGGCGCTACCTGTTGTTGGTCAAGGCCATTAGGGAGAGAGTAGAGCCGTAGGATGGATGGTTTTTAACCAGGAATGTACTCATGTAATCTTTTCGACTATTAATAGACAAACCTGTGGTTTATGTTCAATAATAATAATAATTATAGTAATGCATTAAATGCATTATCCTTCAGCACTAAATAGGGAAAATAGAGGAAATAAAAGATTTTGAAATGGAAAAGATCATTTTCTGACGGCACAGGGGTGCATGCCCGCCCCCACATTTTTTTTAATTTTTAATTTTTTTTATCCTAGCCCATACTCATTCTTTTGCCCTCTTAATACAAATTTCTATATCCGCCATTGCACGTAAATAACAGTTAATTACTGCATGATGCAGATGTGGTTATTGCTTATAACTGAAACTGCATGTAAAACCCTATTTGTCATTATATTAATGCTTTTGGGGTCAACTCACAGCTATTTGCTATAGATTTTCTTAAAATCATGTGAAAAGTGTATTGTAATATGTCATACGATAAATAATAATAATAATAAGTTTTTGTATTTTTTTTTTCTACTGTGTGCACCAAGTTTCTTTCCCCTCATAAAGAGAGAGAGAAAATAGAAAAATGCTCGTGTTAATTAAAAATCAGATGAAAGCAGTATTAATAATAATGGAAATGGAAGAAGAGTTCGAATGTTTGGAGAAAACTGAGTGAATCTCATTGACGTAGCATGTACAGTATATATACTAATACTGTTTACAGATAAGCAAAACAGAATCAGTCCTAACTAGATACAACTTATTGCTAACTAATTACAAGTAATCAATTACAACCAAGTAACAACTTAACAACTCATTCACTTAATAACTAATCTTCAGTTTATCCACTCCTATAATTGTGGAGACTGCTGCTGATGTGGAGGCTGCTGCTGATGTGTATATTCAATACTCCCCCTCAAGATGAGGCACATAAACACAACTCAAGAAGAATAAATGTTATAAAGACTCATCTTGGACACCAATGGATAAAAAAGAGAGGAGCCAAGAGCCTTTGTAAAAATATCAGCCAGTTGATGTTGTGATGATACATGAAAAGTTGAATGATCCCTAATTGAATTTTCTCTCGGACCACATGACAATCAATGTCAATGTGTTTGGTGCGCTCATGAAAGACATGATTTGCTGCAATGTGAAGAGCAGCTTTACTGTCGCAATAAAGCAAAGCAATCTGAGGTGGAACTTGTAGGTCTTGAATAAGAGTTCTAAGCCACACAACCTCACAACAAGTAGAGGCCATGGCTTTGTACTCAGCCTCGGCAGAAGATCTGGATACTGCGATCTGTTTCTTTGATTTCCAAGAAATCAAAGAATTATCAAGAAAGATGCAATACCCTATCACTGATCTTCTTGTATCCGAGCAGCCAGCCCAGTCTGAGTCACAAAATGCCTTCATTTGTAAACTAGAAGTAACTGGAAAGAACAGCCCTTGAGCTGGAGAGGCTTTAACATATCTCAGTACTCTATTTGCTGCTTCTAAATGAGGAGCTCTAGGCTTGTCCATAAATTGGCTTAACACTTGAACAGCAAAAGAAATATCAGGTCTGCTGATAGTGAGATAAAGTAATCTTCCAACAAGCCGTCTATATGAAGTAGGATCTTCTAAGATTTTGCCAGAATCCTTAGAGAACTTAACATTAGGTTCCATTGGAAATTTTGCCGGTTTTGAGGCTAGCATACCAGTATCCTCAAGAATCTCCAATGCATACTTTCTCTGACAGACAGAGATGCCAAGCTCACTTCGAGCTATTTCCAATCCAAGGAAATATTTCAACTGCCCAAGGTCTTTGAGCTTAAACCTATCATTAAGCAATTGAATAAACTTTGAAACTTCAGCTGCATTATCACTTGCAATAACTATATCATCAACATAAACCAATAAGGCAATGAATGAATCCTCCAATGTTCTTGTAAACAAAGTATAATCAGCTTTAGACTGCACAAACCCAAACTCTATCAAAGCAGAAGAGAACTTGGCAAACCATTGCCTAGAAGCTTGCTTTAGACCATAGAGTGACTTGTTTAACTTGCATACCTTGGACTCCCCCTTTTTATTAAATCCAGGAGGTAATGACATGTAGACCTCTTTATCTAGGTTTCCATGAAGGAAGGCATTATTCACATCCAATTGGTGAAGATGCCACTTCTTTGCAGCTGCAACTGCCAAAAGAGTTCTCACAGTGGTGAGTTTAGCCACAGGAGAGAATGTTTCATAGTAATCCAATCCCTCACACTGATTATACCCCTTTGCCACTAATCTGGCTTTGCACCTCTCCAAAGTCCCATCAGACTTTAACTTCACTTTGTAAACCCATTTGCACCCAATAACCTGTTTTGAAGCAGGAAGATCCATAACAGTCCAGGTTTTATTAAGTTCAAGGGCCTTGATCTCATTATCCATAGTGACGGCGCCAATTATAATAAGCCCTTTATTTGTGGGTCTTTTATGTTATATTTGGGTTTTATTATTTTTATGTTTTGAATAACGGGCCCAAGCCCATTTATGCTAATTAGGTTAGGGTTTGCATGCGCTATTTAAGTATCTCCTTGTAACGTGAGAACTTACCTTTGAATAAGAAAACAGCCTACTTCTTGAGATGCGACTTCTCACCCCTAAGGGTGGCCATTCTTGCTAAACTCACGTGTGTGTGTGTTATTTTGATTGCTCAAGCAGCTTCTTGTTCCAGTTCTGTTGTCCTACTCTCACGCCTCTTGTGTTTCCACCCCCGATTTTGTATCTCTTTCCTTACGCGCGCCAAATTGGTATCGAGCCTAAGTATCCTTCCGTAACTAGATGCACAGAAGCGCAAATGTATGGTGAAACGCTTACTCCCAAAGAACAACGTGATGACGCCTGCTTGACTTGGTGGACAAGTTCAACGCCATGTCCAAACGTGTGGAGTTTATGTGGGAGCACTTGTTCCCTCAAACTGAAGGTTTAGGCGATCGTGAGAAGAGTGAGAAGGTAGTTGATGAGGCGAAGGTCACCGAGGATTCGTAATCTCCCGTAAGAAAGATGAACAACTCCGCACCCCATTCCTCACTTTATCGCTAGGCATAACCCCGACACGCATGTGTGGACTATCATCCACGCCCCGACGGGAACCATCGCCTTATAGAGAACACCTACCTGTCCATGGCTATCGGCACGATGATATCACCAAACGCGTTCGAGTAGACGTGGCTGACTTCCACGGAAAATTGGACCCTCATGCTTTCCAAGACTGGCTTACGTCCTTGGAAGACTACTGATTGGTATAGTTTATCACCAGATCGCAAAGTACGGCTAGTGAAGATGAAGCTTAAGGGGCAGGCCCGCATGTGGTGGGATCGTGTGGAAGAGTATCACCATCGTTTGCAATTACCCCCTATCAATGATTGGGAGGAGATGAAGCTGAAGATGGGAGAAATTTCTACCGATGGACTATGAGGATTCGCATTTGTCAACTATTAGCACTTAAGCAAGGCTCGATGTCCATAGACGATTATACCCATCGATTTCATGAGTCGACCATCCGCAATGCCTCATCGAGACAGTAACGATACCCCTAACTCGTTATAACCGGGTCTTAGGGATGACATCAGAGAATTGATCACCACCAGATTGACTAGCGTTGATGAAGCCTATCAATTGGCCATGAACTAGACCGGATGGAGGAAGGCGTGCATCACCGGATGGATTGGAGGGTCGTCAAGAATACCTACGCTTAGTGCTCCTAAGGGAACGCGCCGAGAACGTGCCTTTCAAAAGGGCCTGTAATGGCCGATAGGGCACCAATAAACAAGGGAGAGGGTCGAGGAGAATAATGAATGAAGCGAGAGGAGAAAAGGTGGAGGGAGTGCTATTCATGTGGGGCGTGGTCACTATGCCTTTATGTGTCCTAGCCGAGACCAGAGGCAGACCTTGTGCTGCGAAGAGCGCCCCACTGACGATGGAGAACAACACAAAGATGACCACCGAGAAGAAGATGATGAAGACCCCGAAGAAGTTCTAGAACCCTCGGACAGACCCTTATGTGTCATAAGGCGGATACTCCGGTCATAAGATGGAAGAAGTCAAGGAGATGAGTGGTTGCGGACCAACATCTTCCATACTGGGTGGAGCAATCATGGTAAGGCCTTAAATATGATTATAGACAATGGGAGTGGTATGAACGTCATATCTGTTGAAGCAGTCCAAAAGTTGAAGTTACCTACAGAAAAACATCCCAGACCGTATAAAGTAAGCTGGGTGGATGATACCACAATTCCAGTAAAGCAACGCTGCTTGGTGAATTTTTCACTAGGAAAGTCCTATAACGATGCCGTGTGGTGTGACATAATCCCTATGAGAGCGTGCCATGTTCTTTTAGGGAGGCCATGGTTATTTGATCGTAAGTGCAAGATGATGGGCACCGCAACACATATGCATTTACGCTTGCGGCAAGCGGTGGTGCTTAAGCCCATGAAGATCCAAGAGTTCAATCTCCTAACGGAGGACTCCACGAGTGAACAACGAGTCTTGACCTGCGAAAGTTCACTACTGTACCGCAAGGAGAAGGGCCTATTTCTAGCTTTGGTAGTGCGACTGGCGTGACCAATCTAGTGCAACCACACTTACCAACGGAAATCCAGTGGTATTTTACAGAATTCCGTGACCTAATGCCCACCGAGTTACCTCATTCCTCCCCCAATGAGAACTTTACAGCATGCGATTGATCTTTTCCGGGCATCATTGCCAAATTTGCCTTCTTACGTAATGAGTCCCACCGAGCATCAAGAACTCCAACGCCAAGTCCAGAATTGCTTGATCATGGATTTATACGAGAAAGCATGAGCCCTCGGCAAGACCGCATTATTAACACCAAAGAAGGATGGGAGTTGGCGATGTGCGTGGATAGCGGCGATCAATAAAATTACGGTGAAATACCGTTCCTATTCCTCGGTTGGATGATATGTTAGACGCCTTACATGGAGCCACTATCTTCTCAAAATTGATCTTCGAATGGTACCATCAAATACGATCCGTCCGGCGATGAGTGGAAGACCGCCTTTAAAACACGAGATGGGCTTTTGAGTGGCTAGTTATGCCATTCGGCTTACCAATGCCCCAAGCACTTTTATGCGGGTGATGAATCAAGTTCTCAAACCATTCATTGATAAATTTGTCGCCGCTCACTTTGATGACATTCTTATCTTCATCAAGTCTCGCCGATCATGCTAACCATGTCCGATGTGTATTACGACATTCGCTTTGAAAGTTTTTTATTAACCAAAAAATGTGCCTTTGCGCAGACCGCGTGAATTTTTGGGATTCATTGTCTCATACCGGTATATCATCATGACCCGAAAAGGTTCGTGCTGTGGCGAATGGCCCACTCCCAACAATGTTCATGAAGTCCGTAGCTTTCATGGCTCGCCTCATTTTAGACGGTTTGTCCGTGGGTTCGGTATGTGATGGCCCTATTCCGAATGCACCAAGAAAGGTTCGTTCATATGGACTACGCCCAACAAGCATTTTGCACTATTAAGAAATTGCTCACAGAGGCATCAGATTACGACTCACCGAATTTTGAAGCACCTTTTGAAGTGTCATGTGATGCGTCCCATTCGGTGTCGGGGTGTTTTGAGCCAAGGAGGGCACCCAATTGCTTATTTTAGTGAGAAGTTGAATGAAGCCCGTAAGCGGTACTCGATACGATTTGGAACTCTACGCTTAGTGCAGATCGTCAAGCATTGGCGCCATTACTTAATCCATCGTGAATTCCTCCTTTTCACAGATCATGATTCTTACGACACTTGAATGCCCGTAAAAAGTTGAATGCACGGCATGCCCGCTGGGTGAATTATCTCCAAGAATTTACTGTGTTGAAGCATAAGGCGGGGTAGAGAATGCAGTATCGATGCCCTTAGCCGCAAATCTTTCCTCCTCTCCCAATTGTCAACGATATTACTTGTTTTGAGGAAATGAAGGGGCTTACAATGCTGACCCAGATTTTGGGGAGCGCTACAAAGTGCTATTGGGATCTCCTAATCACCGATGGCGCTTATTCTCATCGGAGGGTTACCTCTTCAAGGGCTCACGCCTCGCCTTCCACATACTTCCATACGCCAATTTGTAATTCGTGAACTCCATGCTTGGAGGGTTAGCAGGCATTTTGGTCGTGATAAAACGATCGCTCTTGTGGAAGATCGTTCTTGGCCCCATCTTAAGAGGGATGTTTTCACCGTTATCAAGCCGCTGTCGCACTGCCAATTGTCTAAGGCACTCGGACAAACGCGGGTTGTACACCACTCCCTATAGCCGAACAACCATGGAGTGATATTAGCATGGATTTCGTTCTTGGACGCGGACTCTTCGTGGACATGATTCAATCTTTGTGGTGGTAGATCGTTTTCAAGATGGCTCATTTCATTCCTTGTGCCAAGACATATGATGCGCCCAAAGTTGCTTCTCTTTTCTTTGCGTATGGTTCGTCTTCATGGGTTGCCAAAACAATAGTCTCCACCGAGATGTCAAGTTCGTGAGTTATTTTTGGAAGACCTTGTGGGCGAAGATGGGAACGAAATTGAAATTTTCTAGCGCCTTTCATCCTCAAACTGATGGCCAGACCGAAGCTGTTAATCGGAGTTTGGGCAACCTCATGCGTTGTTTGGTAACTGACCATCAAACCTCTTGGGATCTTCTTCTTCCTCAGTGTAATTTGCTTACAACATCTTAACTGAGTAGTGTCTCTCTCCTTTGAGGTAGTCACTGGAGCTAAGCCTCGAGTTCCAGCTTGATCTCCGCACTTCCAATTCCTACTCGCCATAGTGAAGCAGCTGAGGATTTCTCTCAACACATCCAGCAGCTCCATAATGAAGTTCGACGTAAGCTGACACTTAGTGCTAATTCATATAAAGCAGCTGTGGATCCCCATCGACGACATGTCGAGTTTGTTGGTGACCTCGCCATGGTGCGGATCCGCAGCGCTTTTCCTCGCGGGATCGTTCATAAGTTACACCATCGGTCTGCTGGTCCTTGTAAAATCTTAGCGATTGGGCCCGAATGCATATCACGAGAGTTACCCCAACTCTCCACATCAGCCCTATTTTTAATGTTGAAGACCTTACTTTGTATACGGGCCATTATGAAGATAATACCATACGACCCGATGCTAAGTGTGCCCAAGTTTGTGAAGCCTCGAGATGAAATAGAAGATATTCTTGATGATCGATTGTGTCAACGCCAGCGGGAGGTTACCAAGTTTTGGTTCGTTGGAAGAATCGACCGCCATCGGATTGTTGTTGGTTGCGCATCAAGAAGTTCAAGCCTTCATCCCGACCTTTATGATGCTTATATTGCCCGCAACTCGTCGTCGAGTTCTTTTCCTGGGGGAAATTGAGGCGCCAATTATAATAAGCCCTTTATTTGTGGGTCTTTTATGTTATATTTGGGTTTTATTATTTTTATGTTTTGAATAACGGGCCCAAGCCCATTTATGCTAATTAGGGTTAGGGTTTGCGCGCTATTTAAGTATCTCCTTGTAACGTGAGAACTTACCTTTGAATAAGAAAACAGCCTACTTCTTGAGATGCGACTTCTCACCCCTAAGGGTGGCCATTCTTGCTGAAACTCACGTGTGTGTGTGTGTTATTTTTGATTGCTCAAGCAGTTCTTGTTCCAGTTCCCTGTTGTCCTACTCTACGTCTCTTGTGTTTCCTCCCTGATTTTGTATCTCTTTCCCTTACGCTGCGTCACATAGCCTCACGCCATTCCCCATGTTTTACAGCTTGAGTATAAGACTTTGGTTCAGTAATGGCAGATACAGAAAGACTAAAAAATTTCTGATTAGAAGAAAGATTATCATAGGAAAGAACCGAGGAAAGATTATATGGAATACCTGAAACTGAAGAAGAAAGTGCAGGGTCTAAAGTGGAGGCTGCAATATGACAATGGTAGTCATGCAAATATCCTGGTTTTTGTTTTACCCTAGAAGACTTCCTAGATGGTTGATGTATGATATCTGAATTAGATGCTAGAATTTGTTCTGAATCAGAGTTCATGTCATTAGAAGATGAACTAGAACTAGAGGGTAAATCAGTATGAGATACTAAAGGATTTGAAAAAGGACTTGAAATCAGGGGATTAGGTAAAGTAACTACTGATTCATGCATTGGAATAGGTAAAGGTATACAAAGACAACCAAATACTCTCAAGTGTGAATAAGATGGAAAAGATTTGAATAGAATTTCATAAGGAGGTTTATTTTGCAGTACAGGAGTTGGAATCCTATTTATTAGATGTACTGCAGTAAGAACACAATCCCCCCAAAATTGCAAAGGTAAATGTGACTGAAACCGAATGGATCTTGCCACATTTAAAATATGCTGGTGTTTACGTTCAACAATTGAGTTTTGTTGTGGTGTTTCAACACAACTTAGTTGATGAAGAACACCCTTTGATTCATAAAAATCGCTCATGTTGAACTCAACTCCATTATCTGACCTTAAGGATTTAATTTTGACATTGAATTGTGTCTCAACTAGATTAAAGAAGGACTGAATATGAGTTCTGGTTTGAGACTTATTTTACAAAAGATGAATCCATGTAAATCTGGTATGGTCATCTACAATGGTTAAAAAATATGAAGATCCACTAATAGATTTAGTAGAAAAGGGACCCCAAAGATCACAATGAATTAGATCAAAGGGTTGTTTAGAAATAGTTGTGCTATGAGGAAAAGATAAACGATGTTGTTTAGCCAATGGACAGATGCTGCAAGTCTTATTTGATTCATGTAAAACTTGAGGAATTACATGAGAAAGCAACTTTAAAGGAGAATCTGAAAGGTGACCTAATCAGAAAGTGCCACAAGCTTGTTATTCTGATTTTGCAGAGAAATTAGCAGATGCTAAACTAGGTTCTGCATTATTGAACATGGAAAGAGCAGAATTGAAAATTACAGACTTCACAGGTAAAACAGAAACTGGATTTTGCAGCAAATGATATAAACCTCCAGCTTCTTTACCCACACCAATCGTTCTCCAGCTTGTAAGGTGCTGAATAAAACCGAATTTTGATAAGAAAATGACACAACATTAGAGTTTTAATCAACTTGCTAATGAGCATCAAGTTGAATGAAAAAGAGGGAATGCAAAGCACATCGGTTAAAATAAAAGTTTCTGAAATTTAATGGTACCAATGTGAGTAACTGAAGCATGTTGGCCATTAGGTAATCTTATTGTTTTGGATGTAACAGAAGTAATAGTTGTAAAGAGTGATAAAGAACAGATCATGTGATCTGTAGCTCCGGTATCAATTATCCAAGGAGCATTGACTGAATTTGTTAAAGAATTACATTGAGTTAAAAGATGAAGAAGATGCAAAAACAGAATGTTTTGAATCTAGAGTAGAAAGTTGAGATGTAATTAAAGAATTACCTTCACTCATCAGATTGGTTGAAGTTTCACCTTGAGTGGAGGTTTCTGATATCTGATTGGTGAATGAAGAAACTTGATTGGCAGATGGCTCAAGTTCTGAGATTGAAGGTTTGAACATCTCCATGAGCTGCTGACATTGCTCATAAGTAATAGGTAGCTGAGGAGCAGTGTATTCAGAAACTTGATTAGCACTGTGAGGCGCATTCTTTCCTTTGGTAAACTTGTATCCAGGTGGAAAGCCATGAATCCTGTAACACTTCTCCACAGTGTGTCCAGGAATGCCACAATGAGAGCATATAGGTAGATTCTTTCGATTATGAAGAGGTTTGTTACCAGCAAACCGAGTTGAAGGTGCAGTCTTTGTGAAAAGAGCAGTGGTGTTCTGATTGAAAGAAAGACTTGATGAAGAAATCATGCGTTGCCTCTCTTCTTGAGTTACAAGTGAGAAAACCTTGTTGACTGAAGGTAGTGGATCAATCAATAAGATCTGACCTCGAACTTGTGAGTAACTCTCATTCAATCCCATCAGGAATTGATAAACCTGTTGCTGATGATGATAAGACATAATAGTCTTCAAAGCTCCACATGTGCATGTAGGAATTGGTTGATGATTTCCCAACTCATCCCATAATCCTTTCATAACAGTGAAATATGAACTCACAGAGTTATTTTCTTGTGACAGAGAGGAAATAGACTTATGGAGCTGAAAAATACGTGGTCCATTGTGCTGAGAAAACCGATCTTGAAAATCATTCCACATTACAGATGCATCATCAATGTAAATGATGCTAGTGGCAATCTCTGTTGATACAGAGTTCAGCAACCATAGGAGAACCATGTCATTACAGCGAGTCCATGCCAAATCATTAGAATCAGAAAGGTTGGATGGCTTAGGCAAAGTGCCATTAACGAAATTAAGCTTGTTCTTGGCTGATAAAGCCATCATCATCGCCCTCTTCCATGAATTATAGTTGTCACCGTTTAGCGGCTTTGAAACAATCATGGCTCCAGGATTGTCACCATGATGCAGAAAGAAAGGATTGGAAGAATCCATTTCTGAGATATGAGTGATATTTTGAGTGGTAGCTACTGCAGGAATTGCCATCGCTAAGAAAATAGAGAGAAAAGAATGAAGAAGATGAAGATGCGGAAAAAAAAAATTCAGAGAAAATGCTCTGATACCATAATGGAAATGGAAGAAGAGTTCGAATGTTTGGAGAAAACTGATTAATTCTCATTGACGTAGCATGTACAGTATATATACTAATACTGTTTACAGATAAGTAAAACAGAATCAGTCCTAACTAGATACAATTGATTGCTAACTAATTACAAGTAATCAATTACAACCAAGTAACAACTTAACAACCCATTCACTTAATAACTAATCTTCAGTTTATCCACTCCTATAATTGTGGAGACTGCTGCTGATGTGGAGGCTGCTGCTGATGTGTATATTCAATAAATAATAATACTAATTTCATTCTCCTACAAATAATTTTATTATTATTATTTTAGTTTTAAAATTGTTTTGATGAACCCAACATCCGAAGTGTTTTTTCAGCTTTGCAGCATGCTTTACAGCATTCTTAGTTCTAAAAGGAGGGGAGTGGGGGGGAAGAAACTAAGAAGAATAAAAAAGAAACTATGGTGGGGAGCTTTAGTCTCGGAGATGGAAGAGATGTCATGGAAGGGAATTCTAGTCTTGGAGATAGGAAAGAAACTATGGTGGGAATGCCAAGTTCTTGTTCCTTTGAGGCAAAACGGAAAAGGGGTTTTGATTTTGATAAACGGATGGGGCTCCCTATGATCTTATATTGGATACATTGCGTTACAATAGCAGGAAGCTCTCGATGAGCATAATTGTGAAGTATTTCTTAAGGTTTTGGAGTCAGTGAATTGTTGTCGGACCCACGTTCTGGATTCTGCTTGCTATCGAGAAAAGCCAACTTTTGGGCTGGTGGCATGGGGTGGGAAGTGGTAATTCATGTTTGTGTCCAGCTTGGTTGAAGATGATCATGAAGGCATTTGCTTTCTTGAACATTTTTCTGCATTTCATCATTTGCAGCAGAAGAAATTGACTACTAGTCGTTTGGAAGAAGTGCTGAATCAGCTAGGAAAGTCTGGAATTAAACTTTGTATGAAGGACATACAGCATCTTTCCCTTGTTTGTCCTAAGGTATTAGACTGGATTTCTGGAAGGACTTAGAGCCATATGTCACTGAGTTCTGATAGTTTATTCTATTGCCTTACTTTAAGCATGTATGTTGTTTCTCAGGGAGTGCGTTTTTCAGATAATGAAATGGAGGAAACATTTTGGTGCTACCGTTGTTATCATTAATTGTTCGACAGAACTGAAGATCAAATTGATCATAATCCTAAAACTGGTATTCTTGAAGATTTGCATTTCCTTTTCTTTCACTTCTTGAATTAATTTCAAATTTATAGGCTTCTAACTTCGTTAGCCTAACATTTCTGTTCAATAGCTCGGAAACGGTTGCCTGTGGCTGTACCAAAGGTTATCAGCGCAATGAAGAGACGGGAAAGTTCTTTCAAAACTAATCTGTTGGAGGCTGTTGAGTTAATAGTGGCATGTTTGTTTAACTTGTAATTTTTACATGTCTCTTCCTTATACAAAAAATAAAAATAAAAATGTATATGTTTGATACGGAGTACCCTTCCATTACTGTATCAATCTTGATAGAAATCCTGCTTAGGCACTTACTTCCTGCCTCTACTCAGGTTTTCCTGCATCTTTCTAAGTGTCAAGTTCTATGAAGTGATACAACTTTTACCTCTATTTTCAGATCTTTGCTTTATTTGAATCTAATGCTTGTCTATTCTATTATCAGTCTATCTTATCCTGAGTCTTGTTTCCTACATGTTTTCTGATTGCATTTAATTGTCATTGGTGAAATCAGCCTACTCTTGGTCATGTACTGCTGATTAATCAGTATCTTTATGACAGAATATCAAGTATGCGAGCCTGTAGAAGGCATATTGTGGACTTAGACTGGAACAGTAGCATAGCTAGATTGTTTTCTTCTCATCATGTCTGGCAATTTCTTTTTATGGAAGTGCTTGTGGTTGTTCAGGGCTATAATACATAAGCAAATGCATATCTGCATTGCACTTTTATATGCTCTAGTAGTGGGTCGATTTTGGGACATAAATGGTACTCCCTCGCTGAGAGATTTTTTACAACCAAACCTTATATTTTTTCCTTCCTGAATGAACGCTTGTCTTCATAAAAGTATCTTCTATATGACAAATTGACAATATAACTATTTTGCTGCTGTTGGTGGCTAAGTAACTTGGTTTACCTGCGAGACTGCCCCTATTCTATAGTTAGGCATTAACTCTGTGTTTTACAACTACAATTTTGGGCTACTGAATAATCTGAAAATTTTCTATGCGGTGTAAAAATGGACCTGAGATTCTTGTGGCTTTTTCCTTGGAGGAGTTACTCTTATCAGTAAAGGAACATGGTACTGCTGCTAGTGGAAAAGAAGCAAAACGGACAAGGAGAAGCTCAGGAGCTTCAAGTTCTGATTCAGACCATGTACATTGTCATGTAGGTCTTCATTCTCCTATATATATTTAAATTTTCGTTATATATATATATATTGAAAATTCGATTACAGACTCCATAGGCAAGGGAAAATGAAAAAGGAAAATAAATGGTGAAATAAACAAATTCAGATGAATGCCCAAACTTTATTGGTCTTAGAGCTGTAATACTTCATTGGCTCGTGGTTATTAATACAATTACGCTGTTGATGCAATATTTTGCATCTCGTTCCATTTTGATTTGCTGTCATAACAATTGATTTATTCTTTTAGTGTTTTGCATGATACGGTATAATACTACTTATTGGGAATAATGACTATTTTTAATGATAAAGAAGCTACATTCAATATTGAAGGTTCTTTGGCTTCTCATACAATAAGATTCTGAATCAGTTCTAAGATTTTCCTTCACTTTGGAATTCTTGCTGCGATAATTGTTTTCTGAAGTTGAGTAATTAGGATTTCCTACCTGATATCTATGTCATTGTAACAACTTCTTTGCTCAGCAGGAGACAAATTCATTGCTACCTTTGGAATGGTTGAACATCTTAGGAAGGGCATTGGATCAAAAGGACAGGTTTCTTCTATACTCGTATTATCAATTTGTTCTCAGGTAGCAAAAAAGAGTATGTTAACATGTATTTCATCCAGGCTTCTTCGGAGCTGGAAGCCTAACATATTGGCATATATAAACACATTCTTATTTCTTATTTTCATGTTTCATTTTTTTTTTTTTTCATTAGTCAGGCCATTGCTCCTACTTGGATTTTGGTTTGTGGGCATGTTTATAACTATTCTTAGTAGAAGGCTCTGCTGATGACTACACTCTGAAAGCTCGTCTAAATGCAGATGGTGCATGTTGAAGATGTTGGTGCCAGGAAAGCCACTTATGTAGAAATCCCAAATCAACTCTCAGATAACATGAGATTGGCACTTAAATCTTTGGGAATTACTAAGTTGTATAGTCACCAGGTATGGATATTTCCTGTGTTTTCATCCTTCTGATAGCCAACATTTCTGAATGTTTTCAGCTTTTTTGGTATCCATAGGCAGAGTCTATAGAAGCCTCCCATGCTGGGACGAATGTTGTTGTGGCAACGATGACATCTAGTGGGAAATCTCTTTGCTATAATCTAGCAGTTCTTGAAGTCTTGTCCCAGAATTTGTTATCATGTGCTCTATATTTATTTCCAACAAAAGTTTGTTGTTGCAATCTGTATATCTCTAACTTCTATATGCTTTAACAGAGGTCATCATCTTGGTTTTTGCTTTTAGGCAGTAATTAGATGATGCAATATTTCATGCATGCAGGCCTTAGCTCAAGATCAACTCAGATCTTTGTTAGATATGACAAAAGGATTTGATGCCAGTCTAAATATTGGCATATATGATGGTGACACTTCTCAGAAGGACAGGACTTGGCTGCGTGATAATGCTAAACTGGTAATTTAGTATATACTTGGCTCATAAAGGGCAGCTTTCTTTGGTTTGCTGGGTCTCACCAAAATCTGTGCTGGAATTCTTGTTTGCTTGCATGCAGTTGATCACAAATCCATATATGTTACACATCAATCTTGCCACACCATGAAAGATTTAGGTGGATTTTATCAAAGCTTAGGTATTTTATTCTGACTGCAATCTCTCTTTCTATTACCGAGTGACTAATCATTTTGTTTTCAGGTTTCTGCCACTATATTGAGTTGAGTTCTGCATTAAGTGGTTGTTTGAGAATTTTGTGGAGTTTCTTACTTTGATTAACTACACGTTTTTTTGTTTGTTTGTTTTTCCTAATAGCATATTGTTTGTTGTTTTGGAGATTTATTTATATTCCTATCAATCAGGTTTGTGGTCATTGATGAAGCTCATGCTTACAAGGGAGCATTTGGATGTCATACTGCTCTTATTATAAGGAGGCTTTACTTTTTCTATAGTAAATTTTTTCAGTAGAGTTTGTGAGAGTTGAATAACTATGCATTTTAGTCTTTTCTGTTGTTTGGTACATCAATAAGTGGTTTCCTTCCATGTGCAGTATCTTGAAGTGATCCTTATTTTTATATTTTCTACTGCAACTTCTTCAAATCCTCGCGAGCACTGTATGGTAAAGATTTCTAGAATGTAATTAGATACTTCATTTTTTTTTTAATGTTTTGCAATTTTAGTTTTTCATGCCATTCTTTATTTTCAAAAACTTCTATTTGGTGCCTTTCTTGGTTTGTTCCCCACACCTGCCACCCTAATAACGAATCTTAGACTGATGGGAATTAATGTCTTGGTCACCACATTTGTGTAATATTTTCAAATATAGACTAGTTTTGATTTTGTTGAGGCATGTGTTGCCCTTGATTTACAATAAATCAACAGCCAGGGGGGAGGTTCTTTCTTTGACATGCTAAGTTGGCCTGAATGCTTGACATGTGTAGCTTATCGGCACTGTGTAATTGTGCATAGGCCAGCTCATTTATGTTTGTCTGATGGATTTTGTGGTTTAGTTATTCTTCCTTATACGTTGCTTTTCTCAGCTGCCTAACATATTTTTTAGGCATTTTGACAAATTATCTTGTGTACATATTGAATAGATGCATTTTCTGATGCTTCAGGAACTCGCAAATCTACCAACCTTGGAATTGATTCAGAATGATGGAAGTCCCTCTGCTAGAAAGCTCTTCATCCTTTGGAATCCTATTGCATGTCCAAAAACTGTATGTGCTTTGCTACTATAAGTGATCTACTTGAAGTATTTTTCAAGAAATATGTGTTTCTTGCTAATCTTAAGTACAGCTGTTGGAGGAAACTCACAGTATGGATACTGGAGGATCTACAGTTGAAATTGCTAATTTCAGAAATTCAAGGTAAAAATTATCAACTGTTACAGAAATGGATGGAGAATTCAGGGACACTTCTGCTAGGGTTTGCATGGCATACAGAACATTCTGGTTCTTTTTTTTTTAATCAAATTTTTGTAGCTTTCCTGTATCTGCTGGAGGCCACATTTGAGATGCTTATGCTGAAGATAAAATACTTACTATTGCAATGAATTTCACATGCCTCCCATGAGAATGTAAAACCAAGCGAAAAAAATAAGATGGGATGACTCCACTCCTCCCCTCCCTCTTCTCTTTTCCTTCTCTTCATGGAGTAATGTTTTTTCTTGAAGACTCTTTAGAATGGTGTCCATCTGAATCAAGACATTTCTAAATCATTTTAACTAAATGTGCAAAATTTGAAAAATCTATCATTGTATTTAATAAGACTTAATACTTATGATTAGTCATAAATCTCTGTGAATGAATTTTGTATTGTTTTTACATGGAATGAGTACTTTGAGGCCTAATGATATATTTACTTTTTCAGCCCACTTTTTGAATGTTTCATTTTTCGCTGAAATGGTTCAGCATGGACTTCGTTGCATCGCTTTTGTAAATTAAACTTTGTGAAATTGTTTTAACCTATCGTATGTCACATCAGTACCATGAATTTCAGTACATCAATGCTATATGACCTGATTTTTGGCTTTCTTAAAATATGGTTTTTTGTTGTTGTCTACTATTCATTTTAAGATTAAATTTTAATATCTATTAAGTTTTGGATGAAGAAAGTGATGCAATTAAATTGCTAAAATTGTGATAGGCATGAGATTCTTCAGGATACAGCACCGCATTTGGTTGAGTCCATATGTGCCTATCGTGCTGGTTACATTGCTACGGTCAGTACTGTTGTTCTTCGATGCTTTTTGTTATCAATGGTTGCTTGCTGGCTCCTCTCATGGTGTGTAATTTAATTACATTTTCTTGTGCTCAATGTGGAAGACAAGCCTTTGTTTGGAGAATAATTTTGATGCCTTATATTCAGTTGTGACAGAAAAGTATGTATTTTCTTATTTTTGGTTTTTATTGCTTTTGGATTGCTGGAGGATAATGTCTTATAAAGCTTATAGTGATTGGTAAGTAAGTTTTCTTTTGTAAGGAAAGACTTAATGGGCAATCTAGGGATACGATGGCGTGGGTTTTATGGAAGCATAGTAGAAGAGGATGGGATAGTTTTGTCAAAGGGTTGCGGTTTAAGGTGGGGCCAGGGTTGAAAGTCCGCTTCTGGTACCGATATTTGGTGCGGTGATCAACCGTTGAAGCTTGCTTTTCCGTCGTTGTTTAGTATTGCAAGATAAAAAGAAGCTTGGGGGAATGACAACTTTATCTAGAGGAATGGTAGCGTTGAGTGGGATGTCATTTTTGTGTGGTCCGTCTAGGACTGGGAGTTGGATGTGGTCCTTTCTTTTTTTGACCAGTTGTACTCTTGTGAGATCTCCCATGGTAATATAGACCAAATTTGCTGGTCCCATTCCACAAAAGGGAAGTTCGAGGTGAAGTTGTTCTACAAGGCCTTATCCAATCTAGATCACGAGGTTTTTCCTTGAGAGTATTTGGCACACCAAGGTGCCTTTGCGTGGACTGCGGCTCTAGGCAAAATCCTAACCCATGATAATTTGCGAAAACAAAATATTGTGGTTGTGGAATGGTGTTATATGTGTAAGAAGAACAGAATCGTAGATCATCTACTTCTTCATTGTGAGGTGGCTAGTGCTCTTGGCATTCTATATATTTAGTTGGGCTGCATTGGGTTATGCTAGCGGGTGAAGGATTTATATACCAGTTGGTGGATGGGAGGCGCTTCGAGTGCAGTGTGTGGAAGATGATTCATTTATGTCTTATGTGGTGTATATGGAGCAGAGAGGAATGCAAGATGTTGTTTTGAAGATTCCACTAGGACTTTAGAGGAGCTCATCCATTTTCCTTTTACTCTTTTCACTTGGACAGCCTCTTGGTTAGCTCCTTTAGTGATTAGTTTTCGGATTTTCTTTCTCTATTTTCTTCTTCTAGTTAGCGCCTCTTTTTTATACTTCCCAAGTAAATGAGTTGCACCTCTGCACTCTTTTTATTCAACATTACTTATCCAAAAAAAAAATTCCATTTTGCAAAGAAAATTGGTCTCTCTCTCTTTCCACCTATATGATGAATAGGTTGTGACAAAGAAGAGCATCTTTGCTAGCGATTTGGGACATAGGACAGATATTGGGAACTGCTTACAGTTGTTTATTTAGTGAGTTAAGATTTGGACCTGATAATATTGAGTCTCTTCTTATCATTAGAGTAAGCATACTAGGTAATCTATTTTACCATTGTCTCTTTTGTTTACTTGGAAATCCCTAAGATTGTGTGTCCTCGGATTGAAGTTGTTGAGGAATATTTTTATGTGAAGGAAGGAGGCATACATTCCCCCCCGCCCACATGTGCTGTAACAAGCCATAGTTCTCTATTCGGCCATGTACAACGAAATAAGGAAGAAGAAACAGAGGGAGAAACAGAAGGGTTTTCTGAAGTGATGCATTTGGGGATTGAGGGGACTTAATGACAAAATTGTCATTTGAATTTCTTTGCAATTCTGGGAGGCCTGGCTAACCTTGAATCTAGCCATTATCATCTTTTCATTGTATTTTCCTTTTGATCAATCAATAGAATTTCCATTTCTCCACCAGATTGCAAACTCTATTTACCAAAAAAGAGAAGGAAAAAAGAAAAAGAAAAAAAAAGTGCATTATTGCATGTGCGTAGAGGTACAAATATTGTTATTATTTTTTACTACTCACACCTAAATATTTTCTGAATAAAAGATAGCATTACTGATCTATTTTCCAGTTTCTATGCCCAGATTTCAGTTTTGATCATTGTAACTGTTTGAAGCTTGATGCATGTCTCAGTTTTTTTTATGCCACAGTATTTCTATGCTGCTTAGCGTTCTGTCTCTGTACTGTTAAATTTTGGAGCACTTGGTGCCATCATGAGGCAGAAAGTTTGTTCATGAAATCTGCTCTTTGACAGCCTATACAAATTTGCCCAAGATATGATTCCTTGGGTTTGACATTGCCTGAATGATAGAACAGGACAGGAGGAGAATAGAGAGATTTTTTGATGGAAAGCTTGTGTATTGCTGCAACCAATGCGCTTGAGTTGGGCATTGATGTTGGACATATTGATGTAACTCTGCATTTAGGCTTTCCTGGTGTAGTATTGCTAGGTAGGTTGTCCAGTCATCTTACTTTTCAGTGATTTAACTATTTGCTTAAATAGTTTGATCAGTGATTTTTACTCCATTTATATGCATATTTTTAGCTTGTGGCAACAAGCTGGAAGGGCTGGGAGGAGAGAGAGAGACCGTCTCTTTCAGTTTATGTTGCATTTGGAGGGCCTCTTGATCAATATTTTATGAATAATCCTAATAAACTCTTTGGGAGCCCAATTGAGTGCTGTCATATTGACGCTCAAAACCAGCAGGTTTTGAAATTTTTATCATAACCATTTACTTATTCATCAAAATTGTAAGGTTGGATAAATTGGCAGAACTTAATGCTTATTTTTCTTGTTGCCTTCTTCTTTGAAGGTTCTTGAACAGCATTTGGTATGCACTGCTCACAAATACCCACTGTGTTTGCTTTATGATGAGAAATATTTTGGGTCTGGTTTAAACAGTTCTATATTGTCTCTGAAAACCAGAGGATACTTGAGTACTGATCAATCGTGTGATTCTTCTTTTCAAATGTGGAACTATATTGGACATGAGGTATCTTATCAGTTGCGTGGTTTATGTTTACTCTCTGTAGTATTGGTTAATAAATTGCTTAAGTTACTCTATGAGTATGATTTTGTATTAGCAAATTTCATGGGAATTGTAAGTTTTATATTTTTTAAACTTATCGTTCCCCCATGTATTATGTTGTAGAAAATGCCTTCACATTCAGTTAGTATCCGTGCAATAGAAAATGTGAGATATGAAGTCATAGACCAGCGCAATGATGAAGTCCTTGAAGAGGTTGAGGAAAGCAAGGCTTTCTTTCAGGTTAGCCCCTTGTTTTAGATCTATGAAGTGCTTTATACATTAACCGTACTTTTTTACTCTGATCATCCCCAAATGAGATAGAAATTTGATTGTTTTACTGAAGTCCTTTCATTATCACTGTTGATCACTCTATGATTTACCATACATTATTTTATGCAGATATATGAAGGTGCTGTTTATATGCACCAGGGGAAGATCTATTTGGTTAAAAAATTAGATTTATCAAATAAGATTGCTTTGTGTGAAGAAGCTGATTTGAAGTATTACACAATAACTTGAGACTACACTGATGTTCATGTCAACGGCGGCAAGATTGTATGTCTGGCTCTTAACTGTCTGATACTGTGTTCTTTAGGTGGCTTCGTATAAATTGCATGACTTAATCCAGTACTTGGACAGGTGGGATGCTTTTTTATCTCACTGCTTGTAAGGCATGAGACATAATTGTAATATCCACACTGAGGAACTTGCTTTGTAGTTCATTGATCTATCAAGATTGACACTAATAGCTCCATGGTAGAACAGGGATCATGGGGTTCCCAAAAAAACATAGCACATATGCTACTTGATGAGATAGTAAAAGTAGATTATCATTCCATTTACATAGATGGAACACTGCTTGAATAGGTCATCATTCCATTTACATAGATTAGGTCCGTTCCAGAGACTTCAAGTTAATCCAGGCTCTCTGCATTAACCGTGTTTTCTTCCCTATAAGCCTAGAGTAAGATGACCTAATGCTTCTGGAGCAATCTTGAATGTATGATTTGTCTAGAATACCTAGAGAAGTTAGGTACAGCCAGTAAGATAAGCAGCTTTCGATTGCACTATTTGCTTCTTCTTATAGTGTAGGAACGTATGGGAGGTCCAATCTAAGTAGATGGTAGCCATCAGCATAGACAAGCAAGAAAAATGTTGGGATGCAAGAAAGTGAGTTCTCTCCACATGATCTAGGTGTTGGGATCTAATTTGCATAAATGTTACAACCTTTACCCTTGAGCTATACACATGTTGGATATGAACATGTGTCCGGTAAATCTTGATTTCTGTTGCATATGCTGTATTCAATTGTCAATTACATATGTTAGAAATTGAACACTGCTTGATATGTATAAACTATTGTCTACTTTTTCTTGTCTTGATCCTCAATTTTTCGTATTGGGGGGTTGGTGGGGAGATAGACATTGTGTAGGGTTTTAGGATTGCTTGTTTTTGTAATATATGGCCAAGG
>CP054670.1:10041546-10079046 GCA_013348765.1 Carpinus viminea | reverse complement strand
GGCACTAGCTAATGCGGCTTCTGAGACAATGTGGTTGTCCACTCTTTTCAAAGAACTCGCATTTCCACTCAAAGAATCTCCCCTTCTGTTATGTGACAATCTCGGAGCCACACATCTCAGTTTTAACCCAGTCAACCACTCACGCATGAAACACATTCAAATCGACCTTCACTTTGTGCGTGACTTGGTGCAAAAAGGAAACCTTCAAGTCAGACATGTACATACTCAAGACCAACTAGCTGATCTATTAACGAAGCCATTGTCAAAACAGCGCACAGAATTGCTACGTAACAAGATTGGTCTTGCCAATGGAAGCCCAATCTTGCGGGGGCGTATAAGGGAAGAATGCGTGGATTCTACTCAAATCAAAACAGAGCATATCTAGCCTCAAATCAAGCCAAATATTCTGTCATTAATTCTACATTTGGAGCTGATTTTAAATTTGAATTATATAGCTGTACATTGTAACAGTAGCACAATTTCAGCCTTTTAGTTTACATGTTTCCTAAATTAGCTTCTCTACCACTCTGTATATAACATAGAATTTGTATCAATAAAATGTGTGGAAAATTATTCATTGAAAAGCAGTATCCACTCTTTAACACCCGACAGTTGTGTATCTGACTACATTATGATACTTTGGTGTGTAGACATATAATATGCAACTCATCTGACTTGGCTCCAGAGTGTCCAAACCCTCATGATAGACGCTATTATCCAGAAAGAATTCTATTACATGATCAGCATCCTGGAGGGCTTGGTGTATCAGTTCAGGCAAGCGACATGAAATTGAAAAATTCTGTATGGAACTGTGAAAATTTTCATTTATGATGAAGGGACGTCAGTTTTGTTGAATAACTATTAACTTTACGAAGATAAGTTTGCACTCCTTCCAAATGCTCTAACATTTGATATATTTGTACAGGAAAGCGAATCAAATAATTTTCTCCTTTATTCCCCTTTCTCATTGGTTTATTAAGCATTATACAAAAATATAATCAATTTAATGAGCTTTGGCAATGTCTGTCTCCCATTGGTTTATGTTCGATTTCTTGATTATGGTTAGACAGCATCTTGAAACTTCTCTTTAAATTTTTCCGCTTGATGGGCCGTAAGATTCTTACTTGGAGGCCAGCTGCATTGATGGGAAGTACGATTGACACTTGTAGATAGAGATTTGCATTAATTTTATTATTATTGTTATTTTGAGTTGTTAATAATTTGAACAATAAATGTGAGAGATAATCTCTATATAATTTATTTGTCTAAATAAAGTCTTGGGCAGCTTACACTTTTGTTCGGACTGAAGGACTTTATCCGAATCTTTACATGTGTTTTATTTATTGTTTAAATTATTAGCAATTTGAACAAGTAGTTAAGGGTTACAATCCACACTTTGTAGTGGAGGTGCGATTAGACATTTGATTAGCCAACTTCGCATGATAAAAATATCTTCTTTTGTCATCATTTGTTTATTTATTTTTAATGCAAACCTTCAAGAATTGTTATCTCAAAAATTAGCATTTGAAATCTAGTAAAAATTAGTATATTGAAACTGATGTTTTAGTTAAATATTTTAGATGCTATAGTAAATGTTGTAAAACTAAATTACTAGAGTTGAAAGTATAGGCTTTTTTTTTTTTTTCTTTGGTAACAACCAGTAAATTCTTGTTCCTTTTTCCTCCTTTCCCTTTGATTATTACCCAAAAAATAAATAAATAAATAAATAAAGGTAAATTCTTGAGAATCTTAGAGCTTAATAAAAATTCAAATAATTAAGTAGTACTCAAATTTATAATTGAGTACTCAAATTTATAATATATCTTTATGCAGTATATATATATATTTTCTAATTAAGTGGGAAAAAAGTATCCCAGATTTATGCATTTAATAGTATTATATAGTGGGTAGTTATAGTACAATTTTATACAAGTGCGAAGTGTGATAGGAAGACGTATTTCTATTTGTAGTGATCTAAGCATTCTTGTCTTTTTACATTCAGACATTGATTCCTTTCAATATAAGGAGGAGCGCACTGCTCAAGACACCAACCTAATTGGCTAATCCTAATCAGAGAGAGTCGGGAAAAGAAATGGGTTGGGCCATGGCTCTACAAGGTGGCGCTGGCGATATCCCACACACACTTCCGGCAGAACGCCGGGAGACGCGTGAAGCTGCCCTGCGCCACTTCCTGGCGATCGGCGTCGATGCTCTCAAAGCCGGAAAGAGCCCCCTTGATGTTGTCGAGCTTGTGGTACATAAGCCAATAAATACAACTTTGTGTGTGTTTTATGTCTACCTGTGTTTGACATTGTCGTTTTCATGTTTTGATCGGGGGATGTTTGGTGTTCATAAGAAAGTTGTTTTTAATTAACAATTAAAATATTGCATATATATATTTGGAACTTTTCTAGCACTACAATTAGCTATCTAGAAATTAGAAAGTTGTTTTTTAGTCCCGGTGGTCCTCTTTTATTTTGGGAATTTATTTTGGGAAAAAATATAAAATGGTCCTTTAAACTATTACCTATTTGTAATTTAGTCTCGTAAAGTTTTAATTGGTATAAAGTAACTTTCAAAAAACATTATAATTTGGTTCATTGTTGAAACCATGAAAATTGATGAAAAACCCAAAACGATGTCGTTTTGCGTATTGAGAGATACGAAAATGCCCTGATTTAAAAAAAAATTAAAAAAAAAGGACTAAAACGATGTCGTTTTGGTGGGGATTAACTAAGACCCTTTCTTTCCCCCTATGTTCTTTTTGCAATCCACTGCGACAAGGGTTTTAGTTAATCTCACCAAAACGACAACATTTTAGTCCTTTATCTTTATTATTATTTTTTTAAATCTAACAAGGGCATTTTTGTAACTTTTCATACCCAAAATGACGTCGTTTTGGATTTTTCATCAATTTTCACGGTTTCAACTAATGGAGGGGACCAAATTATAAGGGGTTAGTAGTTTGGACCCTTTGGAAGCTACTTTATACCAATTAAAACTTTAGAGGGCTAAATTACAAATAAATGATAGTTTGGAGATTCATTTTATATTTTTTCCTTTATTTTGTGTACCTACCTTTTATTATGTGCAAATCAGTTCTTGACTCAGACAATCATTGTGGCGAACCAAAGGTGGAAACTATTTTTGAAAAATGATTTAAAAAGTGTATCACTTCTCTTAAAAAAAAAAAAAAAAGATATGTAAGAGCAATAATAACAGATTCATTAAATAAAATTAAATCCGTAAAAAAACTTCACGGACACATACGAGAAAGACAAAACTTGAAAGACTGAGATGTTGGTGCTTCGTTTGGATTTCCTTTCATTTGAAGTTCTTTGATTTCTCGGCAAGCAAACAGAGAATAAACAGAAACATGCACCTAAAATTGGAAATAGAAAAGAGTTTTTCCCGGTAGAAAACAGGTTTGATTCTCTATTCATTTCCGAAATATTCTCGGAAGGGAAGCAGAGGAACCAGGTATTGTTGCTTTCCTTTTCGAGATTTTCAACATGTTTCCCTGCAACCAAACCGAAGAGACTTATTTTGGCGATGCAAAGAGACATAATTTCAGAGAGGGAGAGAGAGAGAGACAGGGGGGGCGAGAGAGAAGTAGACTGTAAAATATAATTAAAAATAATAATAATAATAATATTTTAAAGGAACTAAACCGTAAAATAAAAGGTCTGTTGGAGTGTGTAATGAAAAAATAATAACTAAAGTAGTGAGTTTTATCTTTTAAGTAGCTAAACTAATAACCTTGTTGGAGATGCTCTAAGCATTCCTGTCTTTTTACGTCTTTCAATTTAAGGAGGAACGCACTGTCCGAGACACCAACCTAATTGGCTAATCCCAATCCGGCAAATAGAGGTCGGGAAAAGAAATGGGTTGGGCCATAGCTCTACAAGGCGGAGCTGGTGATATCCCGCGCACACTTCCGACAGAACACCGCGAGACGCGTGAAGCCGCCCTGCGCCACTTCCTAGCAATCGGCGTCGATGCTCTCAAAGCCGGGAAGAGCCCCCTTGATGTCGTCGAGCTTGTGGTATGTAAGCCAATAAATACAACTTGTGTGTGTTTTATGTCTACCTGTGTTTGACATTGTCGTTTTCATGTTTTGATCAGGGGATGTTTGGTGTTCGTAGGAAAGTTGTTTTGAATTAACAATTAAAATATTGCATTTTTTTTTAAAAGAAAAAGAAAAAAATTATATTTGGAAATTTTCTAGCACTACAATTAGCTATCTAGAAATTAGAAAATTGTTTTTTGAGTCCCGGTGGTCCTCTTTATTTTGTGTACCTACCTTCTATTATATGTGCAAATCAGTTCTTCACTCAGACAATCATTGTATGAACCAAAGGTGGAAACTAATTTTTGAAAAATGATTTAAAAAGTGTATCACTCTCTTATATATATATATATATATATGATATGTAAGAGCAATAATAACAGATTCATTAAATAAAATTAAATTTGTAGAAAAAATTCACGCTGACACTTTTAAAGGAATTTAACATTAAACTTCTATACCTTTATATACGTTACTTAAATATTATTTTTGATAGTTTTATACTAATCATAGAAGAGAGAATAAAGGTAAGACTTTAACTTTATGTCTTTTGAAATGTTGGAAGCAAGCTTGACAATAGTTGAATATAGTAAAAAAAATAGTCTGTTATATTCATGAGCATTTTAAACTGCTATTTTGCCAAAATTGTTAACTAATTTTTTTAAAATTACGTTTTTAAATTACTACCAAGTAGACCTTTAGGTGAAAGAGTGGTGATATTAATTCAGCTAACATGAGTGAATGCTAATCTTATTGGCCTCGTTTTAATACTTAAAATTATTGTTCTTTTTTTAAAATAATATTTTAATATTAAAATAAGACCATCGTGAATACCATTCACTCACGCTGATCTGATTAATATTACTACTCTGAGTGAAAATATAAAGAGCCCAATAAAAATGCTCCTCTAAAAAAAATAAAAACCGCATCTAACTGATCATTAAAACACTTGGGACTCCATCAACCGTACGTCCTTTGCTCTTTCAAAGAAACAACCGGAGATTTTGAGACGGAGATGGGCGCTTTGAACGGGTCAGATTGAAGGAAAAGGTTAGCCCAATAACGGCCGTTATAACTGGCTCAAGGCCCAGCCCTCCTGGAGGGGACTAGGTGATGGTCATAATAGCTAAAAAGGGCCACGGGTTCTTAACCCATCTAAACCCACGCTTAAGTGGGTATTTAAAAAGCGGGCCGGGTCTTCTTCCTTTAGGTTTTACAAGGAATCGGGCGCGGGTTTGGACTCTGTTATGGCGGGTGTGAGCTCATGTCATCTCGCTGGCCCTACGATAGCTCCGCCGCATAGCCCTAAAGTTGATGACTTTCGTCGGAGGGAGGCGGAACTGAGATCTCTCCCTCCAGCGGTCCTCCGTCTACAGGGTCTTCCAGGGACACGCTTCAAGCCAAACTTTCGTCGGCGATGCGGCGGCGAAGGCCGTCTTTTGATTTAGGCCCCCTGTTTAATTGAAAATACTAGATTGTTTCATTAATAATGTCTCTAAAGGTTCTATGTCCAAATCTGAAGATAGATGAGAGTCCCTAACCTAGATGTTGATTATCGGGTGTTGTGGGAGGTACCTTGGGGGCGATTTTAATGTCACTTATTTCTCTTTTCCCCTTCCCATTGGGGTCAAAAATTACTTGTAAAAAATAGGGATCTGCTATTATTTTCATGGCTGTCTTAGCTTTGTTTTGGGTCAAAAATTAAGTGCTATGCTGACCTAAAAACATGGAATGATAGTGTTGGTGCATTTTTTGGTCCAACAGCATCTGATTGGTGTGATTTGCACATCTTCCGGGATCAAACCTGAAAAAGGTAAACCAGGCAAACACGAAGAGAAAACGCCCTATGTTGAGCATGATCTTCCTTCGATGCTCAAATAAAGTTTCTAAGAAAGTGTATGCAATGGTTATAATAATTCCATGTCCGTTGATAGTTGATACTTGGAGTTTAGCCTATAAATTAGGCTGATAGGTTTTATCAGATTAGAACTCTTCCTTTGATATTATCTCTGCTTCGCAATGATCCTATCCGAGTCTTGTAGTTTGATCCTCTCTCTCTTTGGTATTATTCGTGGAGTTTGATTTGAATTGAGAATAGCAGTTGTATGCGAACTCTGACATTATCCTTATGATATTGGATAAGGGCAAGAGTCTCTAAGCTAGTGGAAGTCATCTACTGAACGCTAAGAGATTGGATAGCCGACGATGTTTGTTTGTAATGATTAATAATTCCCAGGAAGTGAAGGGTCTGATACTCTTGGGAAGTCTGTTTTCGAGGGTTAGTCCTTAATCAGCCAAACTTCTGCAGTATTTATTGTTGATTCTTTTGGGCCGGATCTCTATTAACTATAAAGCTTGCTGATTGGGACTTGGATCATGGTCTTATTGATGGGCGGTAGGCCTTCAGGTTATCGGGCCCAAATGGAATATATTTATTCCTAACAGATAGAAAGTTTTGGTAATGTGGAGAAGAACAAAAGGTCCCTTGTTGAGGACATAAAAGGGTTGTGTGAGATTGTAGAATAGAGCACTTTATACAGAGGAAAAATTGAGGAAGGATGGATGTGGATGCGGCTACAAAGTTCTATTGAGAAATGAATTTTTACATTGAGTGAGTGGGTTATAAAGATGCCTATGTGTGTTAAATTCCAGTCAAACTGGACTTTTTAAAGCAATTTTAGGGAGTTTCAATTATAACTCGACTAGTTCTTTTGGAGTGACAAGTACATATGTTGCCAGTGTTTTTTCTGGTTGTTACCAATGGTATCAGAGAAGTGTAGTAAGTGGAGGACTATATGACATGAGCTCTAATGAGGATGTTAAAATTTAAGTGGGGGAAATTGTGACACTCCAAAAAGTTAGTCGCACATTGTGAAATAAATTCTCCACATTGAGTGGTGGATTATAAAGATGTTCATGGGTTTTAATTCTCACATTAGTTCTTTATTAGGTGAAACTGAACTTTATAAATGGTTCTAGGAAGATCCAATTGTAACATGACTAATTTTTTAGGAGTGATAGAGCATATGTGTCCAGCTCGCGTTACAAATGTGTTTTATTAAAATCACGCTTTGAGTAGACCTTTGTTAATGCTCTTCTCAATATCTTTAGTTTTGCAGATTTTTGTGCGCACTTTCCTCATTCTTGATTTTGATAGGTGTTTTTTTTTGTATACATCCTATCCTATGTACTTGAGTTGTGCCCTTTACGCTTTTATTGAATTTTCTTTACTTATATATATATATAAGACAATAATTCTATTGCCAAGTACTGCGATGACAAGAATGAAATGTTCTATGATCACTTCAGTAAAAGGTAAAAACCTTTCTCGTCTGTCATTTATATTCACGCCAAGGAAGATTTCTATGTCTTTTAGGAAGCTCATTATAATGCTGAATCTCTGGCTAAATATGGGTCTTGGTATTTGTTTTGCAGAAGAATTTTGAACTTTCTTCCTGCTTTATTTCACTTTTTGGTGTACATTTGATGATTTGCCTTGTATAGGTTCGTGAACTAGAAAACAATCCACACTTCAATGCGGGTAGGGGATCCGTCTTAACCAGTGAAGGCACGGTTGAAATGGAAGCTTCTATCATGGATGGTAACACCAAAAGATGTGGAGCTGTTTCTGGGCTCACTACTGTCGTTAATCCTATATCTTTAGCACGACTGGTCATGGAGAAAACTCCTCATATATATCTTGCTTTTGATGGAGCAGAAAAATTTGCAAGGGAACAAGTGAGTGAATCTTACTATGAAAAAATGCTATACTTGAACTTTTCTATTATATTCTCCATTTTTCATTTCCAATTGAAGGCAAATCTCTATAATGTTTCTTATTCTGTTATATTCATGCCTATAAATCTTTCTTTGTTTATTTTTTTTTTTTACTATCCAGAATACAGATAATTTTATGGCTAAAGGATAGTACTTCCAAAATTTTAGAATCAATAGTTCTAACATGTGGATTGTGGCTAAGGTATGCTGCCTAGAGGTCAGCATCTCCTTTCTGGTCATGGCCACAATTCGAGCATTACAAGATTGGCATGGTACTGAATCAATATTTTATTTTCCCTTTTCTCTGTTTTTGGACAATTGAGTGAGATATGCATTTTAACCGAGTTTCTTGTTTGAGATCCCAATTTTGTTGCTATGCTGTCATTTCCTTGAAACTTTTAAAAAATGAGTTGAAGAAACAAATCAGAGGGAAAAAAAAAAAAGGTAAAAGTTTACGCTTATAGCAAAATATAGAAAATTCTCCCCACTAAGCAAGTATACAGAACAGAGCTAAACCATAATAAATTTGAATTTAAAGAAAATCTCAAAGATACAACTCCTAAAAGTTCCCACCTTGTACATAAAATAACAGAATCTCTGGCTACAAAGTAATAGAAAGGCATGAGCTTGACAGCTCAGTAAGCAATATGTACATAATTCACAAATAGGAATGCCAAGCTAAGGGTAAGAGCTTTTAAATACAAACCAAACATCAAGATTGACTTGGGCTTGTGCCTTCTCTGGTCTCTTCAGTCCAGGCTGTGGGTGTGATTGACCCCCCCGCCTAGGCTTTTGATGGATTTTCCTTGTGAGTTTGTCTTCCTCCTTTGAGGTGGGAGAAACTTCGAGGGGAGGTCATTTTGAAGGGCCTGTTGTTTCTCCCGTAGCAGTGATGTGTCTTCAAGCTGCAGGGATCTCTTTTGAGGGGAACATGAATGGTTTTTTGAACCTCATGGCTCAAGTGGATAAGGGACAGCATTAGGAGGTTCCAGTGTCCACTCCTAAGCTTAAAGAAAGAAGGGAGTTGAAGAACTTAGAGTGCTCTATTAACTTTGATGCTAAGAGTCGCGGTTCTAGCCTTGGCAACAGCAAGAAGGCTCTTGCTGTGATGTAATCGCCTAGGGTTTGCGAGCTGGTTTCTGTTGGGGTGTTTGGGGTTTCTTAGTTTCCTTTGTTTTTTCTACTTTTTTGTGTCCTTTTTGTATACTTCCTATATGCTTAGGGGTGCCTATACTTTTTATAAAATTTCTCTGATTACCTATCAAAAGATTTTTAGAAAATTGAACGCAAAGCATAGACAACGAAGTGATTCCTCTGAAGAATAGAGATGAAACTTAGCAAACATAAGTAGATATATGTGGGTAGTCAAATATATCATGGCCAGGCATGTGGCCCTTGGATTGCATGCACAGTCCCCGAGATTGGACATTACCCCCCACTTATTCTTGGTGGCTAGGAAATCACCAATATATTTGAACCCCTGTTGGCAGGCCAAATTATACAGCTAACAAACAGAAACCCATATATTTACACCTTATGGGGGGAGTGCCATACTCCATAGGCAACCAAGTTAAAGACAAATAATGGTTTCTCAATTATAGCTGAAAATCAATATACTGATATATAGATATAGAATTTAAATTCTACTCAAAATATCGAAACAATTATGTAAGTCATAGGAATATTTCCAAGTTCCAACATCATCAATCTGTCCCAAAACCTTAGTTAGCATAGACAACAAGAGTGCTTGACCCCTGAAGCATAGACTGATGTCATATTAGAATGAGTAGATTTCAAACAGTAATTTATATCAAAATTCTCTTTGAAACGTTAGTTAGAAAACAACCTAGGTCAAATATACTGAATTGAAGTATATCAAATAATTTTAGAATGGCATCAAAACATGTTACCTAATTAATTGTGGTTTGTAAGCCTTAAATCTAAACTTTGGTCATTTGATACCAGCCCTTCTCATTTGTTTCTATCTTTTTCAGATCAAGTTAACAGCCCTTAAAAGTCATGCAAGGTCTGGGTTTTGACCAAAAACCCATTACCACATTTTGTTGCCAAAAGTGATGGCTAACACTACAAGTTATTATTATACTTCAGTCCTCATCATTACATGTCTTGGCCCTCCGGGGCCTAGACCTAGAGGTGTCCTAGGATGTCCATTAACACTTTCTTAGAATGATAAATAACCAGGTTTCCATTGTCACCAGATTTTTGCCTCAAACCCTAAGTTCATAAATTGTTCTTATCCATGACGGTGCTAGAATTAGCAGTCTGATTCAAGGCCTGGACTTTACGTTTTGAAAAGCCCTGATTACAGGTTGTATTTGGGTTCCATGAACCCAAACAACACTATCAAGTATCAATCCCAATTAAACCATGACCAATCCCAGATTATGGACTAGAGTTAGCCCATCCTAAGTTATCAACACAGCTTTTGAGGTTTTTGTTATAACCTTGCTCCTGCTGACTTTAATCTTGGGAAAACCTTCTTTGCGAGCTTTCAAAGTCCCTTACAAGCCTCTTTCAAGGCTCCAATCGTGCCTATATATATATATATATATATTATTGATTCACCCACTAGTTCATTTCTTTCTTCTTCTTTTTTTTTTTTTTACCTAATTTATTGACTCCTGATAACAAATATAATTTAATCTTACAAAAGAAATCTGTTCACACAATTAAAAAATTTCGGATTGTGAAATGCAGCGTCTTACAATGTATGCTTTTAATACCCATACATTTACCTACTGGTGCTACATGTTCCCAAAATGTTTCGTAATTAACTCAAGACTTTTAAAGTTTATGCTTCTTCTGTAACTATTATTTAAGCAAGACAAGCTCTCGAGGCACATGCAATCACTTTATCAACACTGCTTCTTGCACATTATCAACATATAGATCAATGTGTAGGGAAAGGGTTCATAGACCCTTTCCAGAATGTGACCTTATAAGTCTAATTTAGAACCTGGTTCTATCCATTTACAGTTTTAAATTCAGAAAAAGAATACTGGTATCGCTTTGGTATTTTGTCTTGACTGAAACCAAGCAAGTGATACATAGTGGTCTGTTTGTTTCATTGATGCTTTTCCTTTCGATCTCTTTAACAACCACAACAATAGTATTATATTGTTATTTATAAATAAAGAGTATTATAATCATTATTATTTAATTGCATTGACCTAGCTGTTTTTTTTTTCATCAAATTTTTTGTGACCATGACTTCTCAATTTGTCCAGGGTGTTGAAACTGTAGATCCAAGCCATTTTATAACTCCACAAAACATTGAGAGGCTTAAGCAGGCAAAAGAAGCCAATACAGCTCAGGTATTTTATTCTCTATTTTTTGGGGGAGTAGATGTGAAGTATGCTGAATGTGTGCTTTGAATCATTCTTAACTTTGTGAAATTGTATTTCCTCAATCACTTGCATGGTGCTTATCACTACCACTCCGGTTTGCAAGCTGCTAGCTATTCCTTTGCATTGGCAAGGGCCTAAAAACGTTTTAGGACTTTCAGTACATTGAGCAATCTAGCAAATCATTTGAAGTGGGGGGTTGCCCAGATGTGTAATTTCTGCATGTCTTAAACCTGTTTTTCAGCCTTCAGTGTGCTTTGAAATGGTTTTTTACTTTATGCTGGTAACTTCTTCCATAAAACTTATCAAAAAAAACTTCTTCCATAAATTCTACAGCTTGATTATACTCAACCCATTCAAAAGGATGTGAAGAAAGAAACACCAAACACTGACGGTGATAGCCAAATTGGGACAGTTGGATGTGTGGCTGTTGATAATGATGGGAATTTAGCTGCTGCAACTTCTACTGGTGGATTTGTCAACAAGATGGTTGGCAGGATTGGGGACACGCCGATCATAGGGGCGGGGACATATGCCAACAATCTTGTCGCAGTTTCTGCCACGGGGAAAGGTGAAGCAATAATGCGTGGCACTGTCGCAAGAGATGTAGCAGCTCTTATGGAATTCAAGGGTCTTTCTCTCAAGGAGGCTGCAGCTTATGTTGTAGAGGAGAGTGTTCCAAGAGGCAATGTTGGCTTGGTTGCTGTCTCTGCCAAAGGAGAAGTCACAATGGCTTTAAATACAACAGGGATGTTTCGAGCTTGTGCCACTGAAGATGGGTATTCAGAGATTGCAATATGGCCTTCTGTGCAGAACTGAGTGCTTTAGGTCTGTTGAGGAAATTGCTTGGGATGTGCTAGGGGTCTAATGGAGTGCAAAGGGAGAAACAAGCAAAGGCTGAGATGATTTCTATTTTCATTAGAACTATGGCAGTAAAGAATAAAGAGATTGTGTGTATCACTAAGTAGTAGTAGTTTACTTTATGGTTATCAAGTGTGGAGATTATTTATTAGAGAGGATCAAAATAAATAATAAAGAAAAATACTATGGGTACTAATAAATAAGTTCCACACCATTTTGGTACCCGGTAAAATATTTGGTATCCATAGCATTTTTCAATTCCAAATTGTGTTAGGAATATTGCATGCACTCTTATCTAATAAGAGCTTGTTTATGGAATTAGAGTAGAACCAGAGTTTGTATACTGATCATATTTAAATTCTGTGCATTTTGTTAAAAGGATTAGTACAGAAGCCCATCTTGAGTTTTTTTTTTTTTTGGTAATTGTCCATCATGGGGACAATTTTCAAATTTTTCACATGAGCAGATGAACATCAATTTCTCCAGTTCAGGGTTTGAATTAAATTCCAATATTTACACCCTAGACTAAAGCAACCATTTTGAATTCTCGGGGCAAGCTCTTGCCACAGGAAATTATGCTCCCAATTTCATGAACTGCATCATTCTGAGTATTCGCGATTCAATAATCCATCTTCCATTCATTCATCATACGACTATCCTCCTAAACAATCTTCGTTGGAAGAAACTCTCAAGGAATTCACGCAACTAACCGGCCAATCCATCATTCCTGTGTCACAAGAACTATCATTGGATCAAAATTTGATGTACAAATTTAACGTACTCACAATAGCACGAATCGTTGTTGTGAAAAACTAATTCTATGCCTAAATTAACTCTATCTTAACCTAGTTCCAAATATCAAATATATGGCATGCATAAAATGTAAACTAATCTAAATGCTATAAAAAACAAATAAATAAAAACACTAAGGTCTTAAAATCCACCTTTCCACATAATAAACATATTATCATGCTTAGACATCCATCTATTGATTAAGCACTATGCATGTTCTATTGTTATTATAAAATCTAAACAAATCATCCGATGTATTTATCAGATAACGAGTCACAACGGATATTGGGCAGATCAAATCATTCATTGTATCATTGATCACAAGGATACCTTGTCTCTACCCAATCATCCGATGTACCTCCGATTGGAACACAGCAGATATTGGCCGCTTTAATGATTAGAAACAACAATCAACACAATTTCGTCACAAAATTGAATTGAAACAAACATACAAAACATTAAATGATGGATTAAACTAAACACAAAAATATGAAGATAATTAAATGGTGAGGCTTCATCTTCAACCTTAGTTGAAGATTTAGCCTCTCATGCTAAAGAGAGACAAATCGACAAACAAATAAAAGCGTTAAATAATTAAATGACGATTTTGAAGGTTTATAGTGAAGAAGAGAGAGGTTTATGGCCTCTAAAGGCACCTCCAAACGAGGTTTACAAAAATGAGGAAAGGTTCATTTTATAACAAATTTTAATGTCTGCGAGTCAATGGTGCGCTCGATCATAGGTCATTGTGCTCGGTGCAGGCCTATGTGCACTTGAATCGCGATCCAATGCGCTCAAGCACGTGAATCGCCTCAAGAAACCCATGGCATAGCAATGGAAGCGATGGTAGGGCAACACAGAAATGCACTGATGTGGCATGCGCCGATTGGTCTTGCGCTTACGCAAAGGCGCTCGATCTTGGCTCTACGCGCTAACATGCAGGTGTGTGCTCGATCTTTTCTTACCATTTTATGTAAAAAGGGTGTAAATGTTTACTTACCTTGCACATTTGAGAATCCTCTGACCAAGCTAATTCCTACTATAATGGATACAAGTCACCATTATTCTATGTCTTATGAAACCTATAAATATGGCTAAGCCTAAGCATATACGTGTGAAACTTAAGAACAAGTACTCTGCCCACTAATCGTACGTTTGGCCTTGATGGCGTACGTCCGCTTAATGTGTTAAGCATGTTGTTTCAAGATTCGCCGGCATGTTTCAAATGGCATTCACAGACCTCTAAACCTCTTCTAAGCTAGTAATACAGAACATGCAACGCAAGAAATCACAGAACCATGATCTTTTGAGAAAACTCTTTGAAAACATCGTTATTTTAAAAGAACACTCAGTGAACACTTAAAATCCTTATTAAAGCAGAAACACAAGATAACAAAGTGAGAATTACAAAGGGAACAGAGCTTAGCTCAAAGCTAAGCACGAACATGGTCTCATCTCCTCGGAAACTCCTCTGAAGCTCTCTTTCATGGATTTCTCATTCAAAACACTAAAGAAGGGTTCTGGCAGCCTAGGGACATACCAGGGGAAGGAAGAAGGCGTGAGAAATGGGAGGAGGGGTGGGCTATTTATAGGAAAGTTCGCCACCAACTCCTTGATAGAGCAGCGGATGTCCGGCAATCTTAACGTACGTCCAGTGGTCTTTGCACATTGGTCTAGAAGGTGTCTCGTACGTCCAGGTATTACCCAGAGGGTATTCCAAAAAGTAGCATACATCCGGTGGTCCCACGTACGTCCGCTAGTACAGTTTGTAGAGCGTACATCCTATAGTCCCCATCGATGTCTCACTCTAGACAGTGAGCATACGTCCGCTTAGACCTAATGTACGTCCCCCCTCGAGGATCAATGTTTGGCTTTTATTTTTCTAAAGGTTTAAAGTGTGATTAGGTTGGCGCTAATGGTCTTGGGCCTCGTAAAACACCTTCATTAGAAACCTTTGTTAACTGTTCTTATGAAGAAGATTCCATCTAATAAGAGGTGGATTTTTATTAGGGTATTACAATAAGGGTCCCCTTGAATGAATTACCAAGTTACCAGTAAATGTCTTTTCAGAAGCACCCATCAAATTGGCTAAAACACCTCCGACTCCCGAGCCAACCTCGGGATTGTTCTTCTTGCTCCTCTTCAGAGAAGGAACTTGAGGATTCTCTTGCTCATTCTCTACGCATATGGAGGCTTTACCCACGACATAGTTTGTCTCAGATGCCTTCCTCTTTCCCTTACCCATTGCGAGCTTCCTAGGAGCTTTCGCTTCTTCAGCAACAGGCTTCTCTGGAGCCTCGAGTATTCTGGCAACAACCAACTTCCCTTGGGGGTCAGCCGCAAGCTCCTTGCCCTTGCTCATAGACCTCTCTAGAGCTTCGAACGGAGGCCTCTCCCTCAAACTCATACCCTTCTTCTTTAAGGGGTGCCACAAACACTTCATTAGGTTGGTCGGGGTAGCCAAACCTTTATATAACATGCCTCCTTCGTTTAACTGAACGTAGTTCATAATCTTGCTCATCCAATCTGCTTCGGTCTAGGATAATCAGGGGACATCCTCATAGCATTCTCAGAGGGGACAGTCATTTCCCGAGGAACCCTTGGACTTCCAACAGTCTCCAAGGCCCTAATCTCCCAGCGTCCCCGTGCGAAAAATTATTGGTTCTTCCATCTTCATCGGAGTATGTTTTCTCTAGTGGATGAACCTTACCTTTGCCAAGGCGCAAAAGTATAAAGCCCATCCGAGTTAGAATTTTTAATGGGCTTATATGCCCACATGAACTCTTAGACAATAAGATGTTGTCCTTCTAAGGACCTTATGCCAAAGTGCCGCACTGGCGAAGAAGACTCTCCAGGCGTTGAGAACGATCTAGTGTGGGGCCAAGTTTAGGTAATTCAACAATTCCCGAACCAACCTCTAGAAAGGTACTCTGAGGCAGGCTAGGAACATAGCCTCATATAGACAAACTTCATTTCTGTCCGAACGCACCATAGCGTTGAACCCTCGGTATCAAAACAGATTACTACATTCTTTAGAATGTAACAATCCAATCTAATTATGTGCTCATCGGGGGGTTTCAAATTAGACTTCCACAATGCTGGGTACAAGTTACCCAGGCCACCATCTGATTCGTTACCGTCATTGTGAGCCATAAGATATACAAATTTAGGATATAATGATCGAGGAATACAAGGGTAACCTCTTTGGATCAAAAGGTGGGTTACACTTAGTCGGAGCCGATCAACCGCCAGCTCGATCTCTGGAAGATGGAAATCCAAGTACTTAAGTACTAGACTGTATGAGTCAAAAGCTTTGGTAGATGGCAGACTTGACTGAAACCCTAAAGAAGACAACTCTCGAGAAGTAGTATTGAGAAAAGCAATTAGAATGGAAGCAAGCCAATGGAGAAGAAATGCAAAGCTCTCAAACTACAAGAACAAAAGGGAAAAGGCTTTGTGTGAAGAAAGTAAAATAAGAAAACCAAGAAGAAGGAAGAAAAGGGTTTTTATAAAAAGCCAAAAATAAAGGTACTTGAGTACGAAAGATACAAGGAATGAAGAAGGTCAAACAACGCCACACACAAAACCCTAGAATGTCACCTCAAAACCATGCATAGGCCTTAAATGTATGTTTGAAGAGATGTGCTTCATCAAACCACAAGGGAATCAACGCGTGGCTACCTAGAGTACCATCGACGCCAAGTATAACATGTGTCCCTGTGACTGAAGAAGAATCGGTAGGTTTGCTAGAAAAATTTGAACACTTAAAAAAAAAATTGGAATCCAAATTTTTAATGGGAATTTCAAAATTTCAAGTGTTCAAGTTTCTAAATTTTAATCTCAAAAATCCCCATCAAGACAAGTCAATTATCAAAGATAGATTCATTCAACAAACATGAAATTTCCATAGTCCCTCGGATAAGGAAATTGAGGGGTAACTATAGGGTCATGGATTAGCCACTTAAGGCCTAATGGGCCCTTCAAGCCCATTTGGCATACCAACACCGAACCAAGTGTAAACAAGAGTATTGACCTAATACTTAGGCTAACAAACCCAGATTATTTACCACAACAATATCATAATTAATATTGTTGATATGATAAAACCAAGTTCATCTACACGATCCAAGATAGACCACATGGTTCAAATTTTGAATCACCTAAGATAATGGAACCATCAAACAAACCCTTCATCTTTATCAAACGCTACAGCAAATAAAGATGAAGGATTGAATTCGGTCTCTCTCTCAAGCTCTCATTGCGTTTATAATTCTCCTAAGCTCTTTACTGACTTAGGCATTGAAGCTTTCTTCGCCAAAACACCACCAGCTGCTTTGATCTAAGTGTTCTCTTTTGCAGTAGAAGATTCAATTGCCTGACCTTTACTCGGGCACAACAAGAAGCCTCGAACATAGCACCTTGTCCGACCCTTCCTCGAACACGACACAAAGTCTTAGACCCAGCATCCGTCCGAGCCTTACTTAGACAACGTGTTGAAACGTGTCACGTCATTACTTGGAAACTGTCATCAAGAATTATTATTTTTGTCACACCGAACACCAATAAATACATAAAATACTTTTCAAAAATCATTTATGTAGAAACTAACGTAGCCTAAGTTGATCATGGAATAGCCCTGGAAAAAATCTGCATATGAATCCAAAAAATAATTTCATAACACCCTTGCGGATAAAAGCATGCATGGTGACCAGTAAAATTATTGTGGGCTCATAACTGTATGTAAAACATGATAAATAATTATTAGCTGGAATATTATATTATAAACAACTTAATCATGTCTCAAAATCAAATCAAGTGGTCGTTAAGACAATTTAAAATATTAATATCCTTCAGTGGAGAATGGCTCATCCAAGCCCCAAGTGCCTGCAATATATATATATATATATATATATATATATATATATATATTATAATTACATACTTCTAAAGTAATTAGCATTCATAAAAGTTTGGATGTTCCTTTTTTTTTCTTTTTCTCTCATTTTCAAGCCAGACTCAACTGATTGAAGTTGATAAGAAAATTCAGTCTTCCATGGACGGTGGAAAAAAAAATGATAAAAGGAAAGGAAAGATTTGACGGTTTGTAAGTTTTCGCAGGATTTGTTTTTTCTTCCCTCTCCATAAATGTTATAAATACTATAAGAACAATTAGTATTTTTTTTAAAGAGAAATATTATATATTTTTTTAGTGTTCTCTTAATTATGATGTGACTTTTAAAATTATTATTAAATTTGAAATTATTATTGACTTTTAATATATGGATGATTTTAAAAGTCATATCACAAATAGGAAAACACTAGGAGAACACTAGAAGAATAACTAGAATTTCCCTTAATGCTAGATATTCTTCTTGTATTCTCTTTGTGTTCTTCCAACTATGATGTGACTTTTAAAATCACCATTAAATTTGAAATTATTATTATTGACTTTTAATCTATTGATGATTTTAAAAGTCACATCACAATTGAGAGAACATCAAAAGAACACTAGAAGAATATCTAGCATTTCCCTAAATAAAAGGATAAAAATACTAAAATTCCTCTAGGGTTTAAAGTTTTTATTTTTTGCTTCCTAAGTTTTTATTTCTATCAATGGAAGTACATGTGGTTTCATAAAGACAGAACGTCATGTCACGTCAGCATCAATCATATTGTGTCATGTGTCCTATAACTAATTTAAAAAAAAAAAATTTTAAAAATATTTTTTTCAAAAAAAAATAATAATTAAAAATTAAAAATTTTGGGATCGCGTTTCTGAAGAACTTCGTATTGGGTAAGCGACTAAGCGTGATTTCTGCAAAATGCTAAACCAGTAGATGCAAAAACAATTATTTTTGTAAATTTCTCATTTATTTATTTAGTTTGTGTTAAATGTTTTCTATTGGAACAGGGAGAAACAAACCAACCCCAAAGCTTCCTTTCTCTCTTCCTGCGCTCTGTGCTGTGAGCTTGTGATGCAGAGGAAGAGGACCCAAGAGGGTTGGTGAATCGCGTGGAGGGAGCTAAAGAATCCATGGATTTGTGGAGGCATTGGGTGGTCTTTGTGTTGGGTGTGATTTCACTGGTCTGTAGTGTGATAGCAGGGGACATGTTCACGAAGATGATTTGGCTCTGAAAAGCCCGGCTGGGGTGGTTTCAGCCACACTGTTGGCCATGCCACCCCCAAATGGCCAAGTCCCAAAATTTTAATTTTAATTCATTTTTGAAAAAAAAATTAATTATAAGACACGTAGCGCAATTTGATTGGTGCTAACCTGACATTCCGTTAAGTTTTGAATGAAATTTTAACCGAAGTACCATTTTCATTTTTATAAAAGCCATACGTACCTCATGTGATAGGAATGAAAATCTAGGAGGCAGAAAATATAAACTTCAAACCTAAGAGAGGTTTTTAGTATTTAACCCTTAATAAAAAAAATATAAATTTTTATTTTAGTTATTACTTTATCATAAGTGCACACTTCTAAGGTAATATACTAAAAATTACTATTTAATTTTGGATGAATTATTATTAAATTTTAAATTCAATAATGATAATTTGGTGTTAGGAGTATGAGAGTGGAAGTACATTAGATATTTGCTTTTTAAAATATGGTAAAGGAAAGGAGAGAAAGAAAACACCCGGATGGATCCCACCTAGAGAGTGGCTGGAAAAGACGAGAGAAGGATTAACTTGTCATATATTTAGAATATTATGACAGTGAAAATAAATATTAGGATCAACAAGAACATGAAAAACAAAAACAAAAAATTTAATGACTAAATTATTGACAGATTATGTAGTAGTATGATGATCGTATAACAGTTTAATAAATAAAATCTTTGTATACAAATAAAGCACAACAAAGAAATGCTAGGCTTACAAATTATTTTTATATTTTACACACCAAAATAAATAAAAAAATAAAAACTTTTACAAAGTGATGTGGCGCAACGTGATTGAATTTATCAAATTTCGTATTCATCTCATTTTCAATCATATTGTATCACATCACTTTGTAAGAGTTTTTCTTTCTAAATTACTTTGCAAGTATTAATTTTTTTTCTTCCTACCTTTTTCTTGTTCAAGGAGAAGGAAGGTAGAAATTAAATAGAGGAAATTAACCAACAAAGGGTGCACAAAAGCCTGGAGATCAAATTTTAAATCATTCTAAAATTGACATATGTTTCTTAAATGACATATAACAAGCACTTTTATTTTATTTTTAATTGCACGATTTCTCACATGCTTTTAATAACTTAAAGGATATGTGTCGCTTTTTAGATAATGGTTTATAAGAACTCAGAATTGTCCAGTCCGATTTAATGTACGAGTTATTAAGTTGAATATGAAAATTTGCCAACATCTTTAGTAGAGGGTAAAAAAGGTAAAAGTTGTTATTAGCTATAATATGACCTCTTCTTTTTGGGCATATTAGTTAAATACTAGGTTAAGGCCTCGTTTGATTCACGGAATGTCTAGTCCATTGAAAAATGATTAGTTACTATTGGGAATAGAAGAATATAGAAGAGACTAAATATTTATGTTCCTTTCTTTGGTTGGAATAGAACATTGATTATGTATTCATTCATTGGTACAATGTAATATATTGGTGAATGAAATCATATTATGATCGAATTTTCAAAAATATCTTTGTAATACAAATATAATTTATATTGTTAAGGACTTTTTTCTTTATTTTTGAAGCTAACACATGTCTATATTATAAGGTATAAGAATTGAACGTACAACACACCGAGTCAAATTTCATTCATGGTTTTTTATTTTTATTTTTATTTTTGCTTCTAATAATACATATACAACAACAGTTGTATTGAATTTTGTTCACAATATATATACATACCGATCAGAGGATGCCATAAAAATATAAATAAATAAAAGAACAAAAAAGAATAAATTAAAAATATTATAATAATTAAAAAAAAAAACTGGTACAGAAACGGAGAGAGAGGAAAGAGAGAGAGGGGGATGAGAAAATTTTCTATATACAACAACACTAGCTATTAATTTTGTTTACAATATATAAGATGCCAAAAAAAAAAAAAAGGAATAAAAAAGGGTTTGCTAGTAGTATTCTCTGATTCTTCCAGGTTTTACAAAAAACATGATTTAAGAAAAAATAAAATTGTAGTACTATTTTTTTGTCAATCGATTAATTTTTATGAGTTAATAGTTAGGTTCTAATATTTTAAAACTTGTTTTTCGATTCAAAACTAAAACCTAAGAGTGGAAGGTTAATCCTTTAGGGATGATATCACCTAAAATAGATTTGATCATCCTAAATTTTGTGCTAATACCTAAAAAAACAGGTGGTGGAGGCCATTACAATTTTATTTTTTTCTTAAATCATGTTTTACGTAAGACTGAGAGAATGCTAGGAGAATCTACTGGGAGAACCCCTAGCATTTTCCTTAAAAAAAACAGAATTAAAATAAAAAAATAAAAAAATACTGGTATAGAAAGAATTAGAAACGGAGAGAGAGATAAAGAAAGAGAGAGAGAGAGAGTGTGAGGGGGATGAAAAAAAAAATTTCTATATACAACAACAATTGTTATATCATATTTTGTTTACAATATATATACATACCAATCATCACAAGGATGCCATAAACAGGGAGAGAGAAAACGAAATACAGAGAGAAGAAAGAGAAAGAGATCTAGAAGAAAGAGAAGAGAGATCGAAGCGAGGGGGAGAGAGATACCCTTACACTTGCAGAGAAAAGTTGCACTTTGCACTTCCAGAGAGAGCAGTTTGAAAGACGGTGTGAGTGTGAGAGGGTGAGGTTTTTTTGTGGTAATTTATATTATTAATTTAATCTCACAATAAATGATTAGCTAAGCTTTTTATTGGCTTAACTAACTTTGT
This sequence comes from Carpinus viminea, assembly GCA_013348765.1. NCBI lineage: Eukaryota > Viridiplantae > Streptophyta > Magnoliopsida > Fagales > Betulaceae > Carpinus > Carpinus viminea. Next base: position 10,057,294 of record CP054670.1, on the reverse strand, counting down.
GTATGAGATTAGTAGTTCTATGAGAATAGACTATTCTCAAAAATATAGCTATACCTAAAGTTAATTAGTCCAATCCAAAGATTTGTTCCGCAAACCTAACCGGCTTTAAATGTATAAAGTGTTACCGTAAATAGCAACTACCGTGACAAATAAATAAATAATTTATTGTTTCTCAATGTTACTTTTTAGTTGTTTATTCTTCATTCTTTTTTCATTTTTTCATGAAGATTGAATATAATGAAAAAAAATAAAGAAAGAGAAATAATATTTTAGTGCAAGCAAAGAAGAGAATAGAGAATCTTTTAGAGAGAATAGAGAAAATGATTGCTAAAGTAGAGAGTTGCACTCTTTTACTTATTATTGTTGGAATTGTAAGAACGTCTGCGGTTTTCACCGTCTAGGCTCTTCCTGTGTGACTCTTAGTAGGTAGGTGTTACTATGATTACACCTAAGTAGGATAGCCATAATTGGTCTACCCGGCCTACTATTTGAAAAAATAAATAAATAAATAAAAATTCAGTAATAATCTTTAAGTATGATACAATGATATTTTTCAACTCTAAATCAGTAATAGTATTAAATTGTGTGACTATCATTCTCGAATTCCATGATATACTTTAACATTATAAACAAATTCAGCAGCTCATGGTATAGGAAAAACAAGTTATGGATAAAGTTTGGATTGAAGAAATTTCAGAAAGCATCCGTGATGTTGTAATATTAGAGCTACGTGCTCTAGTCATGTACAGCTTTTGTACTCTTTTGTTCAAATTTTTACGCTCGTATTATTCAGTTTATGAATGAAGTTCGTAATTTTTACAAAAAATAAATAAATAAATAATCTACTTAATTAATGCAGGGCTTTCCATTCATGATTTCAAATTATATTTTAGAAGTTGATTTATGTACAAATATATCGATCACTTATATAAAAACTACAAGATTCATAAATAAAATCAACATCCAGACATTGACTGTCTGATTGTAGGAGTGCATGGTGATTCTTTTTTTCTTGGACCCATCCTGACCCTTCGATGATCCGTCCACGTTTACAGTGGAGAGCTGGGAATGTGTGGACGTGGTACAGTACTGGATCTGATAATTAAAATGCTATCCGAACTAAATTTTTCATAAATCCGTTTGCTGGAATTTCCTACAAAAATTTAATAAACTAAAACACTACAAAAAAAATCAAGTTTAATGGCATTGGAATAGTGGCACTTTTTAATGGCATTTGATCAATTACTTGGTTGTTAGCTAGAAATCAACATATTAGGGTGGAGGTTTAGTGACATTTTATAAAAAATGTCACTAATCAAATGTCATTAAACATGATTTTTTTTGTAGTGAAAATAACGTATTTTTTTTTTTTTTTAAAAGAAAATAACGTATTTCTTACATGTTAATGATAGGAGTAAAGATATAAGGCACTGAATCCTTCAAAATTTGATGTGTTATTTAAAATTATTAATAGATTAAAATTTAATAATAATTATTTTAAATTTAATGATAATTTTAAAAGTCATATCATATTTGAAAGTATTCTAAAAGGTCACTCATTATATTTTTGCTAGAAGAGTAATACCATGGACTATCTTTTTATCCTCTTAAAGTTAATGTGACTTTTAAATCACCATTAAATTTTAGATAAATCATAAGAGTAATACTATGGACTATCTTTTTATCCTTTTAAAGTTAATTTGACTTTTAAATCACCATTAAATTTTAGATGAATCATACTTGAATTTTGATTCAATTGTGATTTTGAAAGCCGCATCAACTTCATGATGATAAAAAGATGGGTCTTAGCATTACTCTTCCTCGAATCATACATCATATATGTCACTTTTAGAAATTAATTGGTATTTTGTAAGAAGTTTCTATCCAACTATTTATTTGTTGAGTAATGCTATAAGTTTTCTTAAAGTCATCCAAAATGTGATGTACCTTTTAAAATCATCGATGGATCAAAACTCAATAAATCACATTTAAAATTCAACGATAATTTTAAAAGCCACATCACATTAAGAATAACTCTAAAAAAACTGTAAAAAGCATTATATCATTACTCTTATTTGTTAGCTTTTTTTTTTAATTTTTTTTTTTTACTCACTAAAAGTTAGGATCAACTCCAACCCTAAGTCCGAAACGATACTATAAGGGTAATTGACACATCCGCCATGCAATGTTGTAATGGCTCAATGGCTGATTTTTCATTTAGCTCATTTTCAATTTTAGACTCCCCTCGAGCAAGCGCTCCCCAAGCGCAAGCCAAGTGCTCTGTCGGGGTATAATTGATACCAATGTTGCAACGGCTCAATGACTGATTCTTCATTTGGCTCATTCTCAACGGCTCAATGGTTGATTCTTCATTTGGCTCATTCTCAATTTCAGATTCCCTCAAAATAGACTTTTTTTTTTACGTAGTTTTTTTTGTCCTTTTTTTCAAGTTTTATATTTTTCAAAACAAAAATGTTAACAAATAATCCAAAACACAAAATAATAATAAAACATTTATAATTACCTTTAGATGGGAACTAAAAAGTTAATTTTAGAAGGGCATAGTACTAAGATGGACCAAAGTTTTTTTTTTTTTTTAAAAAAGGACCTTAAATGGCCCACACTAGCTGATTAGCCCCTATCTTGTTTCATCACCCTTTTTATGTCACATTAAAATATTTTTTTGTCAAATAAATAAATAAATAAATACATAATCTAAAAAACATTAATAAACATATATATTAAAAAAATCATTAATAAACAATTTAAAGCACAAACCTTTTTTCGAATATAAACCATACCAAAAAACACTTCTCACTGTTAAACAACATCAAAATACTTTTTTCAAAACAAAATAAAGAAACCACTTTCAAAATTATTATCAAACATATCCGACTGTCATATGATTGCCAAGAAATAAAACAAGTTGGTAGCCCAATAGATATATATGCTAGATCATTCTTTCTCCATTCATGCTTGGAGTGGAGTTTTATGAAGAAAAAAAGTATTATTAAACAAAAAACTTATAAATATTTTTTCAAGATTGAGTTTGGTTATAGTTTGATTCAAAATCATTTTACACCGAAACAAATGAAATTTACAATAGAATTGAATCAAACTATAATCCAACTTAATTTCTTTGTTTAATAATTATTTTTTTCTTTTCTTTTTAATAATAAAAGCATTAATGTATAACAAAAAAAAAAAAATACAAAACACTATAAAAAACAATAGTTTTTTCATCTTTATATCACATTATAATAGTTTTGTTTTTTTTTTTTTAAAAAAAAATAATAAAAAATATGAACAAATGAAACCTAAAAAATGTGTGGCTGAGCATCTTTTCTGCCTTTTGTTATTTTAAAAAAATAAAAATAAAAATTGTATATCCTTAAAATTATTTGATATTCTTCTTTGTCCATTTAGGCTTTGTTTGTTAATTTATATTCCATTATAATACATTCCTCCATATTCCACCACACTATTTACTTTATTTTTTTTTTTAAAAAAAAACATATTAAATCATTCACTTTTTATATCACATTATTTACTATTCAAATAAAAAAATTACTATAAAATAAAATTTTCTATTTTTTAATATCATTTTTTATTTTTTCATATTAACCATTTATTTATTTGTGAATAGTACATTGTAAAAAAACTGGGGGAGTGTTTTGTTTCCCCTTAATCTTTTTCACATGCCCAATCTATCTATTCACGGCTAGAATCATCACTCAACTCAAAATCCAGACCGTCCTTTTAAATTCACCTAGCGGGAAAATGAATAAATACCAGAGAGAGAGAGAGGAGAGAGAGTGTCAGACAATCAGACAGGGGCTTTATTCTGTTGTTTCTCTAATGGCGCCCAAGAAACGAAGCGACAAGCAGCAAGACCCAGCGAAGCCCGAGTTGCCGGCGAGGATGACTCGGAGCACGGCGAAGCGAGCGGCCAACGCTGGCCCGGCTGGGTCGGAGCCCGAGTTGCTGAAGAAGAAGAAGACGAAGAAGGCTGCGAAGAAGGAAGAAGAGAACGAGGAGAAAAACTTGCAGACCGCCGTGATTGAGCAGCCGGAGCCTGAGTTGCCGAAGAAGAAGGCGAAGAAGGTTGAGAAGAAGGAAGAAGAGCCAGAGGAAGTAAACTCGGACACGACCGCGAAGACCATCGTGATTGAGCACTGGTGAGTGAGTTTTTCACTTTTAAGTGAAAGAAACTTAGCGTTGGTTTGTTTTGCTCGGAATAAAAGCCAGAAATCGAAGAAAAGTGAAATGTTGAGGTTCATTTAGTTATTCTTGTCTTTTTACTTGTTGTTATTAGTAAGTTAATTAGGGCTTTGTTATAATCAGCAAGGTTGTTGGGTTGCTGGTTTATTTGGGGTTACGTGTTGGAAAATAGAGAGAGACACTGTATGCTTACATTAATTCCTTCTGTTTGGTTGCTGAGAAAATGGTAGAAAGATAGTGGAAAATGATGTTTTGAGTGTTGTAATTACTGTTTTTCGGGTTCAAAATATGAAAACAAGAAAATATCAACTCATGGTTAAATTTTTTTGTAACAGGCATTTAGGCTTCGAATGGTTCCCCTGTTTTTCCATTTGGTGTTTTGTGTGATTGTCAGGGTTCTAGATTTTCAGAAGGTTAATGTTTGAATCTGAACAGTTTTGAGTTAAAAATCTTGTTATTGCATAATTATTCATTTTCTTTGATGAGTATGGGGATTATTTCCCAAGATGTTGTTCTTTAATTTCTGCTATATGGCTCAGATGAGTACTGCACATCACTCCATTACCCCCCATCCCTTCAACTAAAACCCCATTTTCATACACCAAATGTTATGATGGATCACACCGCATAAGCTTTGGGAGGATAGGAGGGGGAAATAATGGGGTGATGCATAGCATTACTCGGCCCTGATAACAGCCCATTGCTTAGAAGATATAAACTTTCCATGTCATAGTGGAAAATGGTAGAAAGATAGTGGAAAATGATGTTTTGAGTGTTGTAATTACTGTTTTTCAGGTTCAAAATAAGAAAACAAGAAAAATATTAACTCAAGGTTAAATTTTTTTGTAACAGGCATTTAGGTTTTGAATGGTTCCCTGTTTTTCCATTTGGCGTTTAGTGTGATTGTCAGGGTTCTCGATTTTCAGAAGGTTAATGTTTGAATCTGAATAGTTTTGAGTTAAAAATCTTGTTATTGCATAATTATTCATTTTCTTTGATGAGTATGGGGATTATTTCCCAAGATGTTGTTCTTTGATTTCTGCTATAAGGCTCAGATGAGTACTGCACATCACTCCATTATCCCCCATCCCTTCAACTAAAACCCCATTTTCATGCACCAAATGTTATGATGGATCACACCGCATAAGCTTTGGGAGGATAGGAGGGGGAAATAATGGGGTGATGCATAGCATTACTCGGCCCTGATAACAGCCCATTGCTTAGAAGATATAAACTTTCCATGTGATAGTGGAAAATGGTAGAAAGATAGTGGAAAATGATATTCTGAGTGTTGTAATTACTGTTTTTCGGGTTCAAAATAAGAAAACAAGAAAAATATCAACTCAAGGTTAAATTTTTTTGAAACAGGCATTTAGGTTTTGAATGGTTCCCTGTTTTTCCATTTGGCGTTTAGTGTGATTGTCAGGGTTCTAGATTTTCAGAAGGTTAATGTTTGAATCTAAATAGTTTTGAGTTAAAAATCTTGTTATTGCATAATTATTCATTTTCTTTGATGAGTATGGGGATTATTTCCCAAGATGTTCTTTGATTTCTGCTATATGGCTCAGATGAGTACTGCACGTCACTCCATTATCCCCCATCCCTTCAACTAAAACCCAATTTTCATACACCAAATGTTATGATGGATCACACCGCATAAGCTTTGGGAGGATAGGAGGGGGAAATAATGGGATGATGCATAGCATTACTCGGCCCTGATAACAGGCCATTGCTTAGAAGATATAAACTTTCCATGTCATAGTGGAAAATGGTAGAAAGATAGTGGAAAATGATGTTTTGAGTGTTGTGATTACTGTTTTTTGGGTTCAAAATAAGAAAACAAGAAAAATATCAACTCAAGGTTAAATTTTTTTGTAACAGGCATTTAGGTTTTGAATGGTTCCCTGTTTTTCCATTTGGTGTTTAGTGTGATTGTCAGGGTTCTAGATTTTCAGAAGGTTAATGTTTGAATCTGAATAGTTTCGAGTTAAAAATCTTGTTATTGCATAATTATTCATTTTCTTTGATGAGTATGGGGATTATTTCCCAAGATGTTGTTCTTTGAGTTCTGCTATATTGCTCAGATGAGTACTGCACATCACTTCCATCCCTTCAACTAAAACCCCATTTTCATACACCAAATGTTATGATGGATCACACCGCATAAGCTTTGGGAGGATAGGAGGGGGAAATAATGGGGTGATGCATAGCATTACTCAGCTCTGATAACAGCCCATTGCTTAGAAGATATAAACTTTCCATGTCATAGTGTTCTTCCTAATTTATTTGTTCTTTTACTCTAGCAAACAATGCAATTCATTCAAGACAAGGGCTATGCAGGTGAAAGAAGGTTTGGAGAAAAGTGTTGCTGGTATCACAGTGCTGGTCAATCCTGATAAGGTATGCTTGGTGAATTTTATTCACTTTGCTGACAGTTTCAGTAGTTGGGTCAAGCTTGGCATTCTTTTATCAATAAAGCCGCTAGATATCACGAGATAAGTGTTGTGACAAATGCAAATCCAAGATCACCAAAGAAGTAAAAAAGTGCAGAATAGAAAATTACATAGTCACACAAGACACCAAGATTAAAGTAGTTTAGCACAACATGCTTACATCCACTGATGGAGACGATCCGGGAGAAATTCACTAACAAAAGTGGAGTACAAATAGAAAATCAAAAGATATTCAAACCCAAAAGCCCCAATACACCTAAATCTCACAAATACACAAAAGAGAATTAAATACAAAAGAGAAAACTTCTCTATAATTCTCTAAGCTTAAAATAAGCACTCAAAGTGAGATCAATAAATAAACAAATGGTGTATCTCTCTCACAAAAAGGGCTGGTTGCCTTCTCTGCAACCCAAAGTCTTTACCCACTACATTTCTCCCTACTTGGATGTCTCCTCCAACTCACTCACAAGGACCTTCTCGAGCCCACACCAAAATAGCCGAATGGCTATATATAAAAGGCCAAGAATGCTTCTCCAAGTAGCAAAGTCAAAAAGGGTGTGCTGCCCATAAATGTTGCTCCATGCCTCTTCCCCCAACTTCATGACCGAATACTTTAGCCTTTTAACATCAAAGCTTCTAGAAGGAGCTCATGAATGAGAGACAAAATGGCAAGTGAGAAATTAAATGAGAACATAAATCTTTGGGGTCCATGGTAAAACTTGTGAAAAGCAAGTCATTATTCAACAATCTCCACCTTGAATTTCATTAAGTCTCAAATACAAATCTCCTCTAGTGTCTCCCCCAACACCCCGAAGGGCAATCACAAGCTACAAACAATAGTTAAGTCTAAGCACCTCTTGAACTTGAAAATCAAAATTGGCTTAGTTATCATATCCATTGAATTTTCCTTAGAGACAATTTTCTTCAATGCGATATCTCCTTGTGTTATAACCAGATCACCATCATAATCTGAATCGACATACCCAATGACATTGGAATCGATACCACTGCCTCTATCAAAGATTGAGCCAACACCTGTAGCACCTTGTAAATAACATAATATCAATTTCATGGCCTGCCAGTGAACCTTTCTAAGACCAACAAACACTGATTGCATGTGAAACATTCGGACAAAAGGCAAATGACAAATGCGCACCACAACACATGATGCTCCCAAATAATACCGATGACACCTTGCCATCCAAAATCTCCGCTAAACACACGCATCTTGATTCTTCAAAGGTGAAATTATTCTGACCACCAAACTTTTCTACTTCAAATTTTGCAGTAGATATCCTGCAAAATAAAGATCTAGAATTTGATACCAAGAGTGTCATGCATACTCACGTTGAAACAAGACACTCATATCAACAGCAGCAGCAGCGGAACCTAACCATGAGCTCTGATACTAGTTTGTTGTGACAAATGCAAATCCAAGATCACCAAAGAAGTAAAAAAGTGCAAAATAGAAAATAACACAGCCATACAAGACACCAAGATTGAAGTGGTTCCGCACAACATGCCTACATCCACTGGCAGAGACGATCCAGGAGAAATTCACTAACAAAAGTGGAGTACAAATACAAAATCAAAAGACACTCAAACCCAAAAGCCCCATTACACCCAAATCAAACACAAAAGAGAATTAAATACAAAGAGAAACTTCTATAATTCTCTAAGCTTAAAATAAGCACTCCAAAGTGAGATCAATAAATAAACAAATGGTGTATCTCTCTCACACAAAGGGCTGGTTGCCTTCTCTGCAACCCAAAGTCTTTACCCACTACATTTCTCCTTATTTGGATGTCTCCTCCAACTCACTCACGAGGACCTTCTCAAGCCCACACCAAAATAGCCAAATGGCTATATATAGAAGGCCAAGAACGCTTCTCCAAGTAGCAAAGTCAAAAAGGGTGTGCTGCCCATAAATGTTGCTCCATGCCTCTTCCCCCAACTTCATGACTGAATGCTTCAGCCTTTTAACATCAAAGCCAATTTTTCAAAGCTTCTAGAAGGAGCTCATTAATGAGAGACAAAATGGCAAGTGAGAAATTAAATGAGAACATAAATCTTTGGGGTCCACGGTAAGACTTGTGAAAGCAAGTCATTATTCAAAATAAGTGCCAAAATTAGATTCTTCCTCTTCTATCCTCTTGTCCCAAAAAGAAAAGAGTTTTGGTTTCATGATATGGAAGCACCTCTGCAAAGCCAATGCAACACGTTCATAGTTAAATTGACACGGTGGGTTCAATTAATGGGTTACGTGGAAGGGGGAAAAAGATTTAAGAATTCTTTAAATGATGAGACTACCATAATGTGTCTAGTCAATGCAGATTAGACTCAGAAAACCTCATCACAACGACAATCATGAGTAGCCCCTCTACAATTCTGAAGGATCTTTCTTTTGTAGAATGTTTTTTCCTTGAATATGCATTGATAAATAACACTTAAGATATTATGCTATGATTGTTGGAGGAGTCTACGAGTTGGTAATTGTAGATCCTTTTTCTTTATTTGAGTGAAAATTTCATGCTTTCATTAAACTTCTCAAATTGTAGTACTCTCAGAAGTTACAATATCATGAATACAAATATGGTATTCTTCCATCCATATTTGTTCCAAAGGTTGTTGGAGCGCCACCTTCGCCAAAAAATGAGCTACCATATTTGCTTTTATTTTGATGTGATTCACATACCATGATTGTAGACTATTCAACATCTTCGAATTGTCAATGAGATTACCAAACCGACTCCAAGATTTTTCCTCCTTCCGTAACACGTGTACAATTTCCAGAGCATTGCCCTCCAATATAAAATTTGTTTTCCTAGGCACAATTTTCCATGCCGCAAAAGCTTTTGCTACAGTTAGGTCAATTATGTATGGTTTGGACGAGCAAATAGTTGCAATACCTTTCTCATGATTTCTAGCAATTACGCCCACACCCATCTTCTTTCTAGTTTTATTAATCGTTGCATCCCAATTAATCTTAATCACACCATAAGGGGGAAACATTCATTTTCAGATAAGTGTGTTTATGCACGCCCATATTAATTTTCACCTTTTGTTCAAATTCATAAAATCCATCCATTGCTTCCTTCGCACTTCTTCTAAGTTGGGCAGGATGGTAGAGATCTCCAAAAACCACTTACTTCTATGGAGCCAAATTCTTCTGGCAATTGTGGCAATTATTTCAAACTCCTCATTCTCTAGCTTTTCTAACAATTCACATGTTATGTGTTGAAAATCGTCCCCACCAGTGGAGTATTTTTGAATTTTGCTATTACTGTTGCCCTGCACATGACATCGCCATAGAATATGACATGTATTCTCTACCTCCACACTACAAATCGTACACAAGGTCTTTAGTAATCTTTTTTTGAATAAATTTTCTTTGGTTGGCAACAAGTTATTGCATGCCTTCCATAGAAACAGTCACCACTGCCAAGACACTCATGTTCCAAAACCTCTTCCACACATTGCTACACAAGGAAACACATAAGCTTTCACCTGAGGCTTGTGTGAATCCTTTTTTTTTTTTTCCTTGCGATATGCACTTTTCACATAAAATTTCCCCCTTGATGTACCAATTTAAATGAATTGATCAGTTTGTCTATTGGGTATGATTGCCATCTTGCCATATCCTTTCAACCTCATCTTCATTAAAAATCTCCTTTACTAGGGACGTGTTCCACTACCTAGTGTCTTTTTCAATTAGTTCCATGACTCTTGCATCCTTGTCCAATCTCCTAATTGGGGATTGCACTGCATATGTTGTCAAATTTTGGAGCCATTTGTCCTCCCAAATGTTAATACTAGCCTCATCCTCACTCACTGCTATGGCTGGCAATATGAGTTGGGTTCAGCTTGACCTGCGACTTGCCAACACGTTAATGTTTAACTCGGATACAACCTGTTTAGTTAAATGAGTCAAATCTTTCAATCCTAACACAACTCATGAGTGACCCATTACGACACCTTGACCTATTTAATAAGCAGGACATAAATGAGTTAACTTGTTTGACTAGTTTAGACTAAAAACTGAATTGTTTAATTTGTTTGACCCAACCCTACATGATCCGTTTCGATCCAAACATGACATGTTTGACCCGCTCCAACTTGTATTTATTATATAAAAAATATATATAATTTCATAAATAGGTCAACATGTGGGTCGATTTGTTTATGCAAAACCCTAACCTTCTAATTTCGTGTCAGATTTGTTGATCGTGTTAAAAATTGTCAGTCCTACTCTTCACAAAAGCCTAGCCTTGGCCTTTAGAAGATCCATAGTATTCCATATGCTTCTCCATGTGTTCTTTTGTTTTGTTTTTTCTTTTTCTTTCTTGAATATAAAATAATGTCATGTCTACATGCAATTCAATCAAGATTTTGAGTATCTAACCAATCCTTACATGCATGCTTATGTTTCAGAAGAAAGAAAGAATAAAATATTTATTTTCATGTTTAATCATATAATTCAATTGCTAAAGCCTAAAGATATAAATACATAGACATAACTCCTCGTTTCATGTGCTTTTGAAAAACATTCCTTATAAAGAAAACCACTTTAAAATACTATTTTGTTTTCAAAAGATTCAAACCCATGATCTATTTAGAAAATTCTACCTTACCATTAATCCAAAGTAATTTGAAATACAACATTAAAATCATTAAATAAATATTTATTTTATGTTTATGCTTTAAGGTGTTTTGGTCCGTTCACACTAATGAGCTTATACATCTTGGATCCAAAGTAATTTGAAATACAACATTAAAATCATTAAATAAATATTTATTTTATGTTTATGCTTTAAGGTGTTTGGTCCGCTCACACTAATGAGCTTATACATCTTGGAGCCCGTCTATCTGGGTTAGGCCAATGTTTAGCAAAAATTTCTTCAGGTACTTTTGGCTTACCTTGTTTGCATTGGAGTGCAAATTATGTTAAAATTTTCTGTTGAAGCTGAAATCTCATCCTTTGAATAGGAAAAACAAAATTTATTTCTTTATCATAACTACTCAACTGCTCAAATTTGAAGTTTGAATTTTTCTATTGTTTCGGTCATTTTAAAAGCATCCCTAATGACTAATGTGTAGGTTTCCAAATCTCTTTATGTGTGAGGAAATCTGTGAACTTTTTTGTTTTCAATTAAAGGTGCATATATCTTTCATCTTCAACCTTTTAAAGAAAGGTTTTGTTTGAAATTTTGATTGTTCATTATTCGTATCTGATCGTAGTAATGGGGTAAGAAAACTTTCCTATGTCCAAGGATATGATTTATGTAGTGAAGCATGTGTAAAACCCTATGGTCACAGTCATATACTTCTGATTGTAAAATGATACTCTGCCTAAACCCAATGAAACAAAAAGGTCATCTTCTAGTTAAAAAATGTCCCTTTTCATCTCCTTTTTCTAGGTTAATTTCCATTTTCATTAGGGGTTGGTGATTTGATTCAATTTTTCTTCTTTCCAACAGCCGAGAAGGGGGTGCTTTGAAATACGGGAGGAAGGTGGTGAGAAGTTCATCAGTCTTCTGGTAAATGTTGCACCAATCTTTTCCTTCACGATTTATTTTGCATGCCATTCTTTCAAATCTTAATTTCTAATACTCCATTTTGGGTAATACATTGTGAAAGAGATTTTGAACTGTAGTGGAAAATCATTGTGGAAAACATCTCAGTTCCCTATTTTCTGGTTTTTGTTTTGCAGGACATGAAGCGACCATTTGCGCCAATGAAGGCTCTGGACATGGAAAAAGTCATATCTGATATTGTTGATGGGGTCAAATGATGACCAACCATTTGCGAATGAGTCATTTTGTTGTAGTGCATGAAGTAAACCATGCTATTTTTTTTTTTTTTCGGTGGTAGAAAACTTGCTATTATTAGTGTCTGATGATCTTTTGCTTTGACATCTTTTGCCATTTGACTTGTGTCAATAGTAATATTGTTAGTGTAATGCTAGAAAGAGAATTCTCTTCCTAAATGTGATGTGACCTTTTAAATCACCAATAGATTAAAATTCAACAATGATTATCTTAACTTTAAGGGTCATTTTAAAAGGTATATCATATTTGAGAAGACACAAGACTCTTGTCTTCTTTCTAGCATTACTCATACTGTTAAGACTATTGACAGAATGAGGTGATCCATGAGGTGCACTTAGGTTATTGTTGTAGCTGTCCTTTTTTTGTTAATGCTTGAAGGCGACTGTTGATAGTAAAAGAAAAACTCTTGTCTTCTTTCTAGCATTACTCATACTTAAGACTATTGATGAAAGGTGATCCATGAGGTGTACTTAGGTTATTGTTGTACCCATCCTTTTTTTGTTAATGCTTGAAGGCGACTATTGATAGTAAAAGAAATATCAAAATCAGATTTTCAAAGATCTTGTGTAGTATCTTTTGATTGTTTAGTGGATTATTCTTTTCTTTTCCTTTTTTTTTTAGCTGCTTTGTCTTTCATTTATGTGCTCTTCTTGTGGACTTAATATTAATTATATCAGCAAGAAATGTAATATTGTAGCCATCATTGAATGATGATATAATTTTAAGTAATGTTATATACTACACGACTATTTTACTATGTTGATATTGTATTGTAATTTATTATTAAATTAGTTTTTATTGAAAGAAAAAAAAAATACTAATAATTGATTGACAATGTAACATCAGCATATTAGAACAATGACATGGTATATGACATTATTTTATTATCTTTTAGCAATATAGCTTTGTAGGATAGTATTAGATATTGAAGAAATAAGAATTGCTGAAGACAACCGCCTTTGTTGCCCAGGAAATGAGCTTTATTTATTTATTTAATTTTTTTTTTTTAGCAAAAGATGTGAATAAAAATGAACCTATATTTGGTGGTTGGAGACGGATTACTCATAGGCAGCAGTGGTGCAAAGATGGGGTTTTGACTTTTGGGCATATTTTGGGAGGTTTAGCTCATGTCTAAGTTAGGTTTCTCTCTTTTTTGTTTTATTTTATTTTATTTTTAATTTGTGGCTTTGATTTTGTCATGTCACTCAAATGAAACATGAGGATTCAAACTAAGATAGTGCATTTTAATCTATTCATATTATTAAGAGTATATTTGAGATTGTGTTTGAGAAATAGAAATTTAAAATTAAAAAAAAAAAAAAAGATTTTAACAAAAGTATGTTTTGGTCATTTTTAAGCTTTTGAACTATTAAAAGCGCTTTCAATTTTTTTTACTAAGCAATTTTTTTCTTCAAACAGATTTTTTGAGTTTTAAATGTACTTTTAAACCTATCAAATGCACACCTAAACATGTCTTAAATCACATGATCTCTCAACTTAATTGTTTATACTTAATTCTCCATATCCTATCCTCTTGTGCAACAAATAGAATTCTTTTAATTTAATACAAAATGTCAATGTTAATACATTAAAAAAAAAAACAATAATGCTTACTATGAAATTGAGAAGAGGGTTGGGTCATGGGTGGTCCTCGGTGACGTCAGCATGGTACAAGAATTCAATGTGGGTGGAATAAGAGGGATTGGTTTATTTTAGACCATCTGATTTTAATGGAGTGACGTGGCAAAATCTAAGCCGTAAATGTGAGGAATTGTAAGGTAGAGATGTCAAAGTCTGGATTTGGGAATCAGGTTCTTACAAGCCTGCGTGTTAACTGCTTGGCATGGGTTTTGACTTCTGAATGTTCTCATTCTGCATGATGTTGGGCTCAGCCCAAATAACGTTTATTCTTTATCCACATAGAATTTATCAGTTCTTAATGGATTATGCTCAGCTAAATCAATGGTAATTACCATTTTCAAAATCGTTTAAAATAAGCTCTAATAGATTTTTTTTTTTTGGTGTGAAAAGGGCTCTAATAGAGACTTAAAGAAGGCTTAAACGACTCATTATCTTAATTCTTATATATGGGTGACGGATAATAATCACATTTATTAGCTGCAATCACCACACGAATTCGGATAGTAATTATATCATGCAGATTATATATATATATATATATATATATATATATATATATATGCATATGTATATATGTATCAAAGAAAATACGTGCTAATAATACCTAACAATAATTGTCCCTAACAATAATAATAACTCTCAACATTTGTTTTCACTATTACTATAGCATTCTCATGTGTCATTGGACTCTAAATTTAGGGGTGACAATTTGTGTTTGAGTCGTATCAAAATATGCAGTGGCAGATCTAGGAATTCATTCCTGGATGTGCGTATATAAAATAATAAAATATAGTTATAAAATAATTTTTTTCTCTTTATATATTATAATTTTTATTATAATATGGTAAATACAATTAAATTTTTATTTTATTTATTTATTAATTTTAATACTTATCACTCTAATAATATTATAATAAAATTATTAGCATGTTTCAATAGTTATTAATATAACAAAACAACAAATGTATGGATAAAAAAAACAAATAACACACTTAAGATTGGCTGATATTACCAACCAATAAATCCAATAAATTTTCTTCAACAATCCGTCAATATAACATAGAAAAAGAAAGAAAACATGAAATGAGCTTTTAGATAAGGGAAAAATCCACGAGAAGAGAACACAAGCATCTTCAAAAACTCAAATTAAAATCCATCTAAACTCAATTACACAATTAAAGTTCACCTAAATTCAGCCAAGAATAGCAATTAGAATAACCCCAAAAAGTAAAGAAATAAGGTACTGGGGAAATAAGTGGAGTAGTTGTGTTGGGAAAGTAAGAAATGATTTTAAAATGGAGGGGCTGGGTCGTGGCTATGCTGTATTTAGACATAAAAGTATATGATTTTTTTTTTAAAAAAAAATAAAAAATTAAGTAGGGGCACCTGCCTTACATGGGTGTTAGTAGATCCGTCCCTGCCCTGGAGATAGAGGTATAAGACTATAAGTTAACACAACTCGACCTATTTAATTAAGCAGGTCAAACTCTTTAATGTAACTTACTAAATTCATGTTAGATTAAGTAAATCGTAAAAATTGCCAATCCTAAATGTAGTGTGTTAAGCTCAGTCGTGTTGAAGCATGAGTGTAATAAGACTATATAA
>CP054670.1:10000000-10041446 GCA_013348765.1 Carpinus viminea | reverse complement strand
AATTACAAAAATTGATAAAGCAACTCAAAATATGAAGTAGTAGAACGAAGGAAAAAGAACCTTAAAGGCTTAAACTATCCGAAGAGAAATCGGCATCATTTTCCGCTCTTAAGTTGCTCCGAGACACGACATCAGAAATCCGGAGCCCCGGCTGGAACCGAAAAACGATAAAGTCCGACACAGAGAGAGAGAGAGAGAGAGAGAGACTTAGAATTCTCGTCGATCAGCTTCCCAGGTTCTCTTTTCCTGTCTTAGACTTGCGCTGAATTATGTAATTTGTATTTTCCGAATAGGACTGGTTGTTGAGATTGTGAAATTCTGAGCATCGTAATTCTTGGTCGAACACTTTCTTGCGTTTTCTTGGGAACCAAACAGGAGAATGATTATTGTCTTAAAGTTGTTATCGATCTAACCGTTTGTTGGGACCAAATTATTCAGGAGAAAACGAGAGGAATATGCAACAGAGGCTGAAGCTTCAGCAACAACAACAGCAAGCCCTGATGCAACAAGCTCTTCTTCAGCAGCCCCACATGTACCACCCCGGTGTCCTCATGGCTGCCATGTCTCAGGTATATACATACGCATACTTCTATTCTTGTATATATGAATCATTGGTGTGTTTGTATTTTATCTCCTTTCGGTTCTATATCTATGGCATTTTATTGTATTTTTTTTTGGGTGCGTGTCATTTTGTTCTTTTGCGTAGGATGCTATTGATGTCCAATTCAATGTTACTTTCAGTTCCTTTTAGAATTTGGAACCCTGCGTAATTAATCGCCCATTTTCTTATGGACAATACAGTGCATTCTTTTTTGTAATGCGACTTAGAATATCAAGAAAACCTGGCATTTCACGTCTGAAATTGGATGAATCTGAGGGAAAAACTGGCTAGCATAATCCATTTTCTTCTGTTTATTTTGCATACTCATAAGGTTGGCATAATTATTAGGGTATCAACAATTTAAATAATGTGGTTGCTTCTTGAACCTGTTGTGATGTCTAATCTTCTTTGTGTGTGTTTTTTCCGCTTATGCTTAAAGTAGCAGATTTGTAGTCCTTGATCACTCTCCCTTTTTCCTTCTTAGGCGATTTCCTGATGGTTATATGTGCCACCCTCTGCGTCTATAAATAAAATGGTTTATTTCGTTTTAGTTTCTTCAGTTTTATTTACGAAAATAGAAATTTACATGTATTAGATTTGTTTTTATTGTTAAGTTTATAATCTGGGCTATTAGAGTTCTGTTGCTTGTTCTGTTTTTGTGGGGATATTTTTTGGTTTTATCGAGGAAGTGAGCTTGGAGTTGCTAGGATTTTTTTTTTTTTTTTTTTTTCATTTCTTTTTTACTTTTATATTTTGCAGATGGAGCCTATCCCAAGTGGGAATCTGCCTCCTGGCTTTGACTCAGCATCATGCCGCAGTGTGTGAGTGCTATGTAACAGTTTTTTTGTTCCCCCATTTTTCTCATTCATTCTTTTAGCTATATAATTGAATTGATAAAACTTGTAAATGCAGCGGCAGGATTTGCTTGTTAGATGGTATTCCTTTTATTGTGTTGCTTTTTAAGAAATGAAATTTGTTGTGGCAGAAGTGTGAGTTGGTATTATGTATATTGGTTTGCCTAAGATGTTATTTTTCTGTTTTTATCTTTCATGATTACCAATCTGATTTCTTGATGATTTCAGCTATGTGGGAAATATTCATGTAAATGTCACTGAGAAGCTTCTTGCTGAAGTTTTTCAGACTGCTGGTCCTCTTGCAGGATGCAAGCTCATCAGGAAAGACAAGGTTGAATTTAGTACTCAAGTTTTTTTGGCATCATCACGTAATCATTATCTTGTCATTCTACTAGCTTTATTGTAACATCCACTAACATGAGTTAATTTCTTTAGTTCCTTTTAATCATTTAAATGTGTTGTCAATGATTGTTCATGTAAATGTCTTTTCCGTGATACTCTACAATTAAGATTGTCAATTTAGTAAAGACATCAATACTTGCTAGCATGACATGCACTGAGCAATCAGTGTAAATATTAAGTTGATGATGCAATCTTTTGGAAACTGTATGCATTGGCCATTGAAAACTTCATTTTATTTGAAATAAAACTATTTGTTCTCTTAAAAATTTCTCAAAATGTGAAGGGTAAGCTAAATTCTCTCTCAGTTTCTGATCCTCTTTTTACTGTGGTGATTGATAAGCTTTTAAGCTAAAGATGAGGACATATTTATCCTGGACCATTTCTGTTTAAAGTTGAGAGTGAGGGTGTGGTGGCAGGCAACTCCAGGTCCTGCTTTTTAAGATGATGCCGTTCATTTTTGGAGTTGAAATAGTCAACGCATTAAAAATTTGACCAACTGTAAATTCCTAATAAACGAGCAACCTGAATAGACTGTGGTGCTATAAACCAACTTGAGTTGGATGAAATAGGAAATAAAATTGGTTGCCCTTAAGTAAAACTCTTCTTCCTCCCCTACCTCCCTCCAAAAAAGACCCACATGAGTTCTTAGTTATTAAGCAACTGTCAAAACCTAGGGGATCAACAAAATGTGACCTTTTTCATGTACTTTTTGTTCTTCACCATCATGTGTGCTGTTGCCATAATCACGGTGTGTGTTCAGTCAGTCTTGTTATAAATTTGTAATTAGCAAGTAAATGGCTCTAATATTTTATCATTGTGGTGACTATGGTTTATTCTTTTTGTGAATAGCATGCAACTGGGCCTGACTTTTTATTAGAAATATAACAACTTACCTGTTTAAAATGACCTGCACCTGAATAAAACATTGTAGGTTTTTTTTGGGGTTTTTTTGGGGAGGGGGTGGGTGGGGAGAGGAGGTTGGGTTGGGCATGTTGTGGCATCTTGCAATTGTGTTCGGTGGGTATCACATTAACACAATCAGTTGATGGAATTCATTTGCTGATATTATTCATTGTGTGTGCACTGTGCATTCCATTATTGTTTTTGCTCTGATGTTTCGGTTCTCTATCATTGCAGTCATCATATGGTTTTGTGGACTTCCATGACCGGACATCTGCAGCCCTTGCAATAATGAATTTGCATGGGCGCCAACTGTAAGCATTCTGTTCTTTTATATCAATTGTGGTCATTCTGATGCCTTCTTTGGCGAATTTGTTTGGTGAATTTGATCTGGGTATCATGTTAGGCATTGACTATGAGGGGGAGGGTTTGCTTTTATTTTTTAAACCTTTTTCAAGAATCTACTTAACTTAGTAGATTTCTCATCAGTTGGCAATTTAAACATTATCGTATCAAGTGTCCATGCAAGTATAAGTGGACTTTTCCATATAATACTCCTCTTGCCAATTTACTAGTTTTAGTTTTCAATTGGGCATATTTCTTCAAGTTTGATAGTTTGAGAACCCTTGTAGTTTTACGATTAAAAATCTTAATATCTTTTTGGTAGGATTGTGTATCCTCTTAGGATTAGGAGTCCTATTCTTTCTCTATTATGAATCCTAGTTTCCTTTGGAGAGGATTATTTTTGCCAATAAATAAAGCCCACGTCAATAGGCTTATACACACATTATAGCACAGGGGGGAGTTTGGTGCTTTAAGGAGGTAGTGGGGCCCTATGGAGTGGGAGTGTGTGGAAATACATAAGAAGGGGGTGGGGAGTTTTTTTAGTTTTATTAGATACGAGGTAGGAGATGGGCCTATGATCAGGTTTTGATATGATTTATGGTATAGGGACCATCCCTTGATGGTAGCTTTTCTGGAGAGTTATGGACAAAATCATCTCCAAGCCCCAAAACGCATTTGTGAAAGGGAGACAGATCCTTGACTCGGTTCTCATTGCGAATGAATGCCTAGATAGCAGGCTTAAGTCGGGAGACCCTGGGGTATTGTGTAAACTGGATATGGAGAAAGCATTTGATCATGTCAACTGGAATTTTCTTCTTTACCTCTTAAGGAGATGTGGGTTTGGGGAGAAATGGTGTTTGGATCAAGCATTGCATCTCGACACTCGTTCTCGCTTTTGATCAATGGCGCTCCGTGTGGTTATTTTGGTAGCTCTCGTGGGTGCGCCAAGGCGATCCACTCTCTCCTTCTTATTTGACTTGGTTATGGGCGTTTAGCGATGATCAATGCTATCATTTCTAGGGTTTGATCACTTGGTTTCTCTGTGGGCTCTAGTGAGCAAACCCGGGTTGTTGTCTCTCACCTTTTATTTGCAGATGATACTTTGGTCTTCTGGAGCTGATGAACGCAGATCAGCCATATTGGGGCGCTACTAGTTTGCTTTGAAGCGGTTTCAGGCCTTAAGATTAATCTGCCCAAGTCGCTTTGATTCGTGGGTTCTGGTTGATATTGATCATCTTGCTGAGTTCTTGGGCTGTGGCACCAGCTTGCTGCCTTTGAAGTACTTGGGGCTGCAGTTGGGGCCTCTTTCAAGCACAAGCGATGTGGGCGAGCTGGTGGATTTGATGTCTCTGGTTGGCCCTGTGGAAAAGATCGTATCTTTCCAAAGGCGGCGAGATTGCTTTGATTAAAAGCACTTTATCGAATCTGCCTACTTATATGATGTCTCTATTTCCTATTCCCGCTCTAGTGGCAAAGCAAATTGAGAAGATTCAACGGGACTTTCTTTGGGGGGGTATGAATGACGAGGCCAAGATGCATTTGGTAGAGTGGGAAAAGGTGTGTTCTCCCTTGGATGAGGGCGGCCTTGGTATCCGGAACATTAGAAGGTTTAACCAAGCTCTTTTGGGTAAATGGCTTTGGCGTTTTGCCCATGAGGTGGGTGCTTGGTGGAGATCGGTCTTGGTAGCAAAATATGGGGTGGAATGGGGAGGCTGGCGTTCAGGGGCTATCTCTGGCTCCCATGGGGTGGGCCTTTGGAAATACATCTGCAAGGGGTGGCAGGTCTTTAGGGAAATTGCTGCTTTGCTGGCGAGGCTCCAGGATTCGTTTTGGGAGGACACTTGGTGTGGGATAGAGCCCTCAAAGAGGCTTTTCTGCTGCATTCCATTGCTACCAATAAGGGGCGTCTATTATGGATAACATGGAGCTATCTAATGGCTCCATCCAATGGAACATCCGATTCTCCGGTTGTTCCATGATTGGGAGGTGGAGGTGGTGGCCTCGTTTTACAAGTGCCTCTACGATTGCAATCTGAGAGGAGGCGGAGTTGACAAGTTGAGGTGGCTGCATTCCAGCAAAGGCTTGTTCGAGGTTAAGTCCTTCTATCGTGCTCTTTCTCCCTCTAGGTCTTCCGCCTTCCCTTGGAAGAGCATTTGGAGATCCAAGGCTCCGCCTAGAGTGGCTTTTTCACTTGGGCAGCAGCGTGGGATAAGATTCTCACTGTGGATAATCTCAGGAGGAGAGGTTTAGTGGTGGTGAACAGATGCTGGCTCTGAATCGGATGGGGAATCGATTGATCATCTTCTTCTTCACTGTGGGGCAGCAAGAGCCTTGTGGAATGCCTTCTTTGCTAGGTTCGGGCTTTGTTGGGTTATGCCTAGCTCGGTTAAGGAGCTTTTGGCTAGCTGGTGGTCGAGTGGTCGTTCTAGGAGTGCTGTCGTTTGGAAAATGGTCCCGCTCTGTATTATGTGGTGTATTTGGAGCGAGCGGAACCTTAGATGCTTCGAGGACTCCTCGAGGTCCATCGAGGACCTTCTCCTCCTTTTTATGTCTACCCTTTTCTCTTGGACAGCGGGCTGGTTGGCCCCGAGGGTGCTCAGTTTCTCTGAGTTTCTTTCTCTCTTTTCCCCTCCCCCCTAGCCCCTTTGTATACCCCCTGTGTACTAAGGGTTGCGCCCCTTTTGCGCTTTTTTATATACAATTCTGATTTATCAAAAAAAAAAAAAGCTTTTCTGGAATTGTTTAGTATTGCACATTGTAATTAGGCATGGTGGCAGATTATACATAGTTCTTTAATGAAAATCTTCAATGGAATATATCTTTTTCTAGACCTGTTCATGATTGGGAGGTGGACTTGGTCACTTCTTTCTTTGATCTTTTATACTCTATCAAGTTGAGACAAGGCACTGGGGATAAAATATGTTGGGATCCCCTCCAAAAGGCAGAATTTTGAAGTATGGTCCTTTTATCATGTGTTGTCCATTCCTGTTGGTTCCCAATTTCCATGGAAGAGTATTTGGGGAGTTACGGCTCCTTCAAGAGTGTCGTTTTTTGTATGGACAGTGACACTAGGGAAGACGTTGACTTTGGATAACCTGAGGAAGTGAATGTCATAGTGGTGGATTTTCAATGGTCTTTTGTTTTTCTAATGGATTTTGACCGATTATTATTGTTTTCTAGCAAGATTTGACTGATTATTATTGTTTCCAGCAAGATTTGACCACCCATTGTAGTCTTCCAGCGAGTTTTCAACCAGTGTCAAAGTTTTGGCAATTTTTGTTTGGTGTTGGCTTTTTGTGAAATTTCAGCTTCTTTATGTTTGGTTTAGCACATTTTCTTGGTCATGTTTTTTTATAAGTCTGTCTTTGTATTGTGTGCACCAAGCCGATCCAGCTTGAAGAGGAGTATTAGAGTATTTTTTTAGTTTGTTTTTTCGTTTGCTTGTTTCTTCCAAGTTGGGATTATATGATATATATACTTCAACTTGGTAGGAGTGTTAGAAGAGATATTAGGGTTGTGGGTATTTTGGTCATTGTTATATTTCTCAAAACCTATATAATAAGATGTGTGTGGGCTACGCAATAGAAACGAGCCTTTACCTTTTCTCTAAACCGTTGATGCAAACTGCAATAGTGATAATCTTGAAACTAGTCTTCAAAATCATAATACCTTTTTTGGTAGGATTATATCTCTTAGAATTATGAGTCCTATTCTTTTTCTATTGTGAATCCTAGTTTCCTTATGAGAGGATTATTTTTGCTTATAAATAAAGCTCATATCAATAGGCTTTATCCTCGCACATTATTTCCTAGAGGTAGTTTGAGAATAGGAAGAGAGAGGTTCATTGTATTTTTATACTAGTGAAGAAGAAACTTTGTTGTTGCTGCTTGTGGACGTAGGAAATCTTGCTGAACCACTTTAAATTCTTGTGACTTGATTCTAGCTTCTTTTTCTTTGTTGATATTTTTCTGGTGCATGTGCTACGAATTCTGACAGACATTGATCTTGATGTGTTACAATTTCAGTTATTTTATTCAATGGTCTTTTGTTTTTTGAATGGATTTTCATTTTTTTTTTCTTTTTGCTTTATTACAATTTCAGTTATGGTCAGGCACTTAAGGTAAATTGGGCATATACCAGTAACCAGCGGGAGGATACTTCAGGTACTTTAGTTTTCCATTCTTTAGCTGTTAGTTTTATTTTGTTCCTTGTTGGGTGCCATATATAAACATTTCATGTCTTTCTCTTTAATGTGCTTTTAAAATCATCAGGACACTTCAATGTATTTGTTGGTGATTTGAGTCCAGAGGTTACTGATGCAACTTTATTTGCGTGCTTCTCCGTCTATCCTAGTTGTTCGTGAGTTCCTCGTTTCCTTTAATATATATGTATATAATTTATTATCATACATGTCACAAGTATGTGGCAGACAAGGGTGGCATGTTCTATATTTATTGATGACTGTAATCAATATTCATGTTTGAGCAACATCCTGACCAATTGTTGATGGGGAAATTAAAAGCATTATCATTAAGCTGCTTGAATTTTGTATTCCCCTTTGAGCATGGTGTGAACCACTCGAATTTATGTTGTGTTGAGAATATTTGGCTTATGATTTATCTTTTCTTTGTCATTTGCAGTGATGCAAGGGTCATGTGGGATCACAAAACTGGCCGCTCAAAAGGATATGGATTTGTTTCTTTCCGTAATCAGCTGGTATTGCTTATTAAGTAACAGATTTTAAAAAAGTTGTAAGAATCAAAAAAAAAGGCTTTCTAAATTCTGTATCTGCTTTGGTTGACTACTGAACATGAAGAAATATGTTCTTTCATAAAAACTGTTGGATATCTTTTTCCAAATCAAAATTGGGCCAAATTTAGTCTCTACTTATACTAAGAAAAAAGGTCCAATCACTCCACCTAGTTGTGGGAACTAACATTACAAGATTTCTTTGAGTTGAGATCATGGAAAACATTATTTTAACAATATTCAGAGTCAATGAACTGATAAAATGCCTTATGGAATTGTTTTGCAGGAGGCACAGAGTGCTATAAATGAATTGACCGGTTAGGCATCTTGTGGGCCTCTGTTGGTTAGTTTTATCTTCAATTGTCTGGTTTTGAATCCTTTGATGTGTGATCTGTTTTTTCTTTTGCAGGTAAATGGCTTGGAAATAGGCAAATAAGATGCAACTGGGCAACCAAAGGTGCTGGTGCTAATGAAGATAAGCAGATCAATGACAACCAAAATGCAGTTGTACTTACAAATGGATCTTCAGGTAGCATGAAACCTTCTACTTGATTCAGTCCACTATGTAGAGTCCCGGCGAATTAGGACAGAGGGTGCCTCCTTAGGGCCTATGTTGACCAAGGTTCTGGTCACCACGTTCACTGGAATATGCAGATGCATGCAATGTGGAATCACAGCATACAGCACAACATATTGTCCGACACTCGATAGCCAAAAGCTGGGGTATATCAGTAATTTAATTATGATTAGCTTTTACGGAAAAATGACAAGTGCACCCATACAATTGAAAGATAACCATTGACCAAGAGTTACTTGGATGATGTGAACTGTTCCAGCTGGTTGCCAATCTGGTCACTCTGTTAGTTGGGTGACAAGCTGATTTCGTGAGGTGTATTTTACTATTACATGTTTAAATCACAAATAGTTGATAGTCCCCGAGAGACTGGAAAGTGATGCACATAGCAGACTCCAAACCTTTGCATTAGGATTTGTTTGGGCTTGTTCGTTCACATTGACAACTTAAAATGCTCTAAGACGTAATAAAGTGCAACACATCAAGTGTCGGATATTTATATTGAACCACTGAAGAACAGTAATACACTTAATCGTAAATATACAACTCATGCACTTGCATGGGAATGAATACCCCTCCTATGGGGGAGGAGCCATTTGGCCCAAGGACCTTTGGCATCAGCTTGCAATGAATGGTAAAACAAAGGACTGAGTGGAGAAAGAGGTCTCCTTTTCATCGTCTTGTTGATATATCTCAGGAAATTTCTCAGCTCAATAGTTTCATGGGCACTTTAGAAGTGTATGAACTGATGTTAAACCTGTGTCGGAAGAGCTAAAAGCTCATATATTAAGTGGCCTCTTTAAACTCAACTTACTTCCTGCTGTATTCCAAATTATGTGCACTAATTAAAACATAGGCAATGCTAAAATTGGCTTGGAAGATCTGGATGCTGACAGCTATTTCTTCTATTTTCTTTGTTTTGTAGATGGAGGTCAGGAGAGTACCATTGAGGGGGAGGCCCCTGAAAACAATCCAGCATACACTACTGTCTATGTTGGAAACCTCTCTCATGAGGTAATTTAGAAATGCACGGAACTTTGGTATTTTCTTGCACAGAGCTCATTAACCTTGGACAGAATTGTTTTCTTGGTACTCTGTTCCCTCACTAATTTATAATTTCTTGTAGTGACAATATAGCATTTCTTTTAAAGATTATCTTTTCCAAATACAGATGTGTGCTTGTCTGTACACATACACTTATGTATAAAGTTTCAGCAGGCAAATGATCCTCTAGGAAATAGTTATGAATTTTGAGAAATTTCTATATTATTTTGGTAAGATGAGATTAAATGCTACTTATCATAAAAAAAAAAAAAATTAAATGCTGTGGTTAATAGGGATTGGGGAAGCCTGGGCCAGCTTGTCCTTTCCCATTCCTGCCCTGCTCTGCCCAAGTGAGGCCCCTCACCATACCTTCCTTGTACCTGTATTTGGGCGAACTTTTTTTCACCAACCTAATATTTGATAGCCCCCATCCTTGCTTTGCCCATCCCATTTTTCTAAATTTTCTCATCAAATAACTGATTCATACCTCTGTGCTTGCATTCACTGTTCAAGCCCAAAGTCAAAAGGCGTGTTTGGTGTATGGAAAGGTGAAAAGAAGTGTATATCACAAGGAAGTTTTAGAAATTTTAAGGGAAAGAAAAATTAGAAGAGTGCCAATTGGCACTAAATACTTTTCGAGAGATCTCCCGAAATCACTAGTATGCCTATCGAAATCACGAGCATTAGCATATAGGTTCTAGATCCAAGTAATAGTATAAAGTCTTTTAGCTATTGTTCTTGAGAAATGACCGTGTCTGGTCCATTGCTTGTAAGAAGTTTTTATGGAATCCCTATCTACCCCAAAATTTTTACTTTTGGTTTTGGTAAATGAATAATTATTGAGTGCTCTTTCTGGACAACACGTGCAAAGAGATTCACCAAAGTTAAGTAATTAGTGAACCTATTATTCACTAGAACAATTATGATTTGGAAGTTAATTTGGGGCAAGTGTTGAGATCTATTATGACATGGTAACTTTCTCATGGATATTGCAATTTTATCTTTTAGTTAAAGATCCTAAGAAAAACATACAGACAAAAGAAAAAAGGAACATAGAATATGAGGGAGGGTATTTTAGAGGGAAAGGACCAGGTGTCCCAATTTGTGGAATGTTGTATCAGCTGTTGTTTCTTATAGAATAATGTATTTTGCTTCTACAAATAGTACCATATGGTGAGGCCAAATATCTACTACGCTTCTCTTCTGTGAATCCCTATCCTCGATATGGTATCAGAGCCATCTCTTGGGGCTTAATTTTTTTTTACTCGTGTTGCTTGCCTTCTTCTTTACTATCTTGTCCTCTTGTTTTGTCTTTTTCTTCTTTGTTTTCTTTCTCCCTGTTTGCTACAGTCCTGGAGTTGTAGGGTTTGGCCCAATACTATGGCTGGAGGTTGATGGTGGGATCATCACTATAACTGTTGAGATGCTGTTGCCATTGACCTCATCAATGTGGTGGTAGTTGTCAATCGTTATGGTTATTGTGGTAATTTCCCCTTAGTAGGTGATTAATTCAGGTCGGTCAGTTGTCTGTGTGGTGGTTGGAAAATTCTGTCTGGTTATTTGGTCAGGTTCCCTATGTCGTGGTGGTTTTTCCATGCATGGTCACTATTATGGTGGTCTTTAGTTGTTTCTCATTGGTCATTTATGTGTTGTAGTGGTTGTCGGTGGTGGTGCTTGTGTTGTCATTGATTGCAATTTGGTTTCCAGTGGAGTGTTTTGTTGTTTGGTTGTGGCTAACGGTAGTGTGAGAGGCGGCGAACCAACCTGTGGTGGTTGACAACAGTTAGTGTCTGTTGTCGCTGATGAATTTGTGGTGGATTTTGAAGAGAAAGGCGGTGTTTGGTATAGGTGTAAGCTTTTATCCAGTATAAGGTTATCCGTAGTTTGCTTTAATCCAATTCTTGGTTCGATGATTATTCCAACTTAGTTTTCAAGTTCAGGTCCAGTCCATCAAATCCAACCCAAGTAAACTCTGATCAAGTCAACCAGGGCTGAATCCATAACTTGATCCATTTATAAAATCAAATTAACCTAGTTTACAGCTAGATCAACTTGCATTCGAGACTGAACGGCATCCCATTTCAGCAAAGTTTTCTGGCCAGTTTTGTTCCATTTTGGCTGGTATTTTTTTTTCCAGCCTGTACCAATTGGTCTTGGTGAGTTTCTTCCTATTCTGACTGGTACTGATGGTGTTTCATTCGGATATGTAGTATTTCGGTCGGTTAGGCATCATTTCAGCTGGGCCTATCATATTTTGGTTGGTTCATACATCATTTCGCTTCATTTTGTCGTGTTTCGGCTGGTTCCATGTGTTTTTCTGCCTATTTCAATGTATTTTGGCTGGTCATGTTTTTTTTGGGCCATTCAAGGATTTGTTTTGGTCGGTTTTGTAGTGTTGCGGTTGGTTCCAGTGGTTTATTTGGTCAGCTTTATGGAGTTTCAGCTAGTTTATTTCCTTTTTGGTCAGTTTAGTGTTGTTGCAGCGGTTTTATTTTTTTGGCCAGATCAAAAGAGTTTTTGCTGGTTTAGTATTGTTGCAGCTGGTGCAAACTGATTTTGGCTGGTTTAGTGCAGTTTCAGCTGCTTAATGTCGTTCTTTGGCTGGTTTAGTGCAGTTTTGGTTTGATTCTTGCAGTTTTGGATTCACTCCCTTGAGTGGAACTATATCCACATTGAAGGCTAACATCTTGATGTGTTTACAAGGTCTTTGTTGTAATTAGTTAGAGTGTTTATTCCAAGTTGGGCCTATATAATATGCAAGCTCCAGCTTGATTGGAAATGTTAGAACGTACTAGAAAAGATAATATTGTAAAGGGTAATGGAGCAGGTGTCCCTATTTCTAGAATATTGTACCAGCTGTCCTTTCTTCTAGAATGATGCATTTTGCTTCTATAAATAGTAACATATGGTGAGGGCTAGATATATACCAAGCCTGTCTTATGTGAGTCCCTATCCTTGACACAGTGCAAGGGAGTTATTATATGTAATCAACGCTGAGAAGAACCAATCCCATAGTGCTCTAATCCATGTTGGGTTTTACATCTTTCCCCTTCCCCACCGGCTCATGTTCCAGTTTGCTCCATACCTGCCCCATTGGTTGGGGAGCCCTTCAAAAGCGTTTTCCTTGTGGATAGTGTACCTATCATACTTTTCCAAGAAAAGCTAGATTTTGGCCATATATATTTTTAATGTGTATTTATTTTTTGGATAGTGCTACAGTCAAGTACAAGATCTTCATCAACAGTTTAGTCCATGTACTATCCATATCACGAGGTCCCTCATACTCTTTGTTGACATTTCAATTCATAACCACTGTCTATTTGCTTCTCTTTAGTTTCTTTGTTGTCTTGAAATGTGTTTTTGGTATTATGCTTCCATATATCCTTTTGTCAGTTTCGATTAATTTCCCATTCTCTAATTTCTAAATTGGAAATATGGTTTCATGGAATAATCTTCATAGTTCAGTGCAAGAAATTTGTGTTCAGTGTATACTTCCTCCCTGAAAATTTGGTTGTGTGCTTAGGTAACTCAACCTGAACTCCACTGTCAGTTTCATGCTCTTGGGGCTGGGGTTATAGAGGAAGTGCGTGTCCAGAGAGATAAAGGATTTGGATTTATTAGATACAACACTCATGAAGAAGCAGCCTCGGCCATTCAGATGGCTAATGGTAGGATAATTCGTGGGAAGCCCATGAAGGTAAGAAAACATTTACCATGTCTTTTTATTTTGACATTCACTTAGCTTCATTCTCATAGATATAATAATATTATCATGCCTCAGATACTCACCCAAAGACATTCCCTATTCTCCTATATGTGTGTGTGTGTGTGTGTGTGTTTTTAGACTTGAAAACTAGGTTTGGCCCCTATCAAAATTAAGCTTGACTAATCATTCATACTTTAGCCCCCTCTAATAAGAAATATTACTTCCGTCCATGGGCATGGATGCGTGACTACTTCCTTTATAGCCAATATCAAGCCTGTTTTCTACATTGCATGAACACCTACAGACACACAATCCACACACACGCACATGCACGGCTATTTCCAGATCATGCATGTTATGAACCGCACCACTGTCTGATTTCCATGCTCCTCAATGAATGCAAAATACAGTACTGATCTTGAGTGGCACCAAAAAAAATCCTTCTTTTGACTTATGGTTAGTCAACAAAACAGCCAAAATGTGGTAAGCAACAAAAAGGAGTTGATATTAGAAATGTTTTTCTTTGAACTTGCTGACGAATTTGGAAGTAAAATCCTAGGAGGGCATTGATGAGAAAATCAAGAAGTAGCGTGCTGTTATGTGTTACATGATATGGTTGTAGAAAATATGTATTGATTTTTGAATGCGTGTGCAGTGTTCATGGGGCAGCAAGCCAACTCCCGCTGGGACCATTTCAAATCCGTTACCGCCTCCAACCCAACCATATCAAATCCTTCCAAATGCAAGCATAAACCAAGGCTATTCTTCAGCTGAGTTGTTGGCTTATCAGCGCCAACTTGCCTTAAGTCAGGCTGCTGCATCTGGCCTCTCAGGCCAAGCTCTTATGCAGATGACTGGGCAGCATGGCATGGTTGCTGCTTCCATGGGATCCAGCTCTGGGGGATCCCAAGCTATGTATGATGGATATCCAAATAATTCTTCCGCCCAACAGCTCATGTATTATCGTTGATCATTTTCCTCTTGGTCATTGTCAGTATGTATCCTTTTCTTAACTTTGGGCTTTCTGCTTGAGATATGTGAGTCATTCTTCAATCACTTGAAATTTCTTCTCTCTTGAATTATGTAAGATATAGATTATACGCTTGGCTTTGTAACGGCATCTTCTTTTGGATTTTGTATCCTTATTCATGTCATTACGTATGGATGGGATGGTGCTTTTAATGTTAACAACATTTGGTTATGAGTTAAAATCATGGGTAAAAAGCACATAAATCTGGGAAATGTGGACTCTCATGTTCATAAACACCATGTTTTCGTTTGAGAAAAACCCGATTGCGAGTCAAATGTATTTCCATTCTTAGAAGGGAAGGACAAGCTGAAATAAAAGTAAATGCATTATAGAAAAATGGTATGAAGTGAATTGAGGTTCATTACATTGTTTTGTGCCGAGTGCCGGCCAGCAAGGACATGATCAAATTTAACATCGGATTGGACCAATGAATCAAATGGGGATTTACTGATTTGATTAGTTTTGGCATTTTAAAGGCCACTATGGACTTGGAACATCGATAAACTCTTAACCTCTAAGGTAGCATGCTGAATGGCAAGCATGCATGAAGAAAACAAGAGAATTTTACCAGCTCTTCCCTCTCCCAAGTAAGAGGCCTCTCTTCTCCTTGTGAGTGCTTGTGGAGGAAGAAAGAGTTTTACCTCCTTAATTACTCCCCCATCTCACCCAAACCCCACCCCTTACTCCCCTCCTCCCCTTCTCTCTCTCTCTTTATGCTTTTGTTTTGGAAGCTAGATCTACTGTCAAACAGCCTCCAATTTTGTCCACGAAGCCTTCGTCGGCCTCCGCATCACCTCCCGCTGTCTACTCGACCATGTGTGTATCCCATGCTCCGCCTTGGCATGCATGGGCTACAAATGTTGTAGTTCACTTTGGTTTTCCAATAGTTGCTTCGTAACTTTGCTATACATCATCTCCCACTTCTCCTTCTCCTTTTCCTTTCCATACCCAGTGTTCTTTTTTAGCCTATAAAGATTGCCATATCCACATGTAGTGTCCCTTAAGCATCAACCGCAGGGCACCTCCCTCCCTGGACATTGAAGTGGAGTTCCTCTTTAATGGTTTCGGTTCAATCAATCTCAATGCAATCCTATTGTGACCATCAAGTTTTCTTGCCTCAGTAGTAAGAGTTTCTCCAAGCAACTTATCCTTAAGACTACCTGAAAAATCGTCGTTTTTTTTTTTTTTTTTTTGGACATGTCTACGCAAGGGTAGGGGGAGGAAAGATTCGAACTTGTGATCTTCAGGCGTGGTTCACAGTCGATTGAGCTACCTCTTGGGGACCTGAAAAACCGTTGTTACTTTATTGGCTTATGTGCTAAGAAGTCATTGGGCTGGTCCAAATATTAGGGCCATTCTTAGTCGTATATAGTGTGGGGTGAATTGGATCTCTTGTCCCTTTTTTAATGTACATGTTTTTTTATAATATTTATTTATTATTTAATCCAATCTAATTTAGAAAAAAAAAAGAAGTGCTGAGTCATTCTCCTACATCGCTTGTCCATCCTTTTTAAAAAAATAATAATAATAATTAATTAATTTTTATTTTAATCCACTATTAAATATGTTTCTATAGATCCAATGGTAGATTTTCACATCTTTTATAGAGATAAACAAAAGATGTTTAAGAGAATGAAACCAAACATTTCTAAAGAAAAAAATTGATACTTCAAAATTGCACTTAATTAGATAGAGATTTTAAAAGGAGTAATGTACGTAATGATGTACCAACTTTCCATACGGATAAAAAAAAAAAATTCCTTCACAAAAAGTGGACTGTGGCCTGATCATTCTCGTAGCGTAGTGGAGCTCCACTTTTTGTATAAGGGAAATCCTTTTCATCCCAACGAAATCCAGATGGTACCTAGCATTACCCTTTAAAAAACATAAAAAGTCACTTTCTTGGATCTTTGCATGGTCTCTCAACTGGAGAAAGAGGCGAAATTTTCACTTGCACTATCCCCGTCTATTGTAATGATCCGAAATTTAGCATAGAAAACTTTACAGCAAAATTTACACAGGAAAATATCTCAGTATAACATATAGTTAAACCTTTCTGGTACAAAAATCGCAGAAGCGTACATATATTTGTTAACTTTCAGAGCTCCCTATACTTGTTGAAAGAAGAGCACCTGCACCTGCCTTTAGGGATGCCGGTGCCTGTATATATGCATGTGTTGTGGAAGCAGGAGAAAGTCACATATATTTGTTTTTCTTTGGTAGTATACTATGTGCACAAGTAATCTAATTTTTCAGTGGGGACAAGAAGAAAACGAAAATTAAAGAGGGTGGTTACCATGTATAGTATACAAGCTAGTATGCTGAGGAAAATTGTGACACCATCTTGATTCGCTGTAAAGGATGGATGATGAAGTCTGGCAACACAGCTTTGAGAATCAAAGATGCGAAGAACATCAATTTACCTACAAAATGTACAATTCACCTGTGGTTACAATCCCTTTCGACACAGCTTTGAGATCAATCAAAGATGCTAAGAGAACATCATCAAAGAGTGGTTGATGGCGTTCTGGAGCTCTCTCCAGAATGTGCATGTGGAAGATCCCCATCCTGCAACAAGTCAATAATATGTTGCAAATGCTAAGGAATCTTTCATCTTAGTTTTGAAGTTTATGAACACAAAGGTTGAGGTTATGAAGTGTCAAACTTACTAGCTGAAGGAAACTTGGCTGTGGCGTGGTGAGGAGCCCGCACTGCCATTCAACAAACTGTGATGCATAGTTTCTTCAGCAAATACTCTCAATCTTTCAAGTTCTGGCAAGACATCCTTCCCAAGATCTGGCCTGTCTTTCGTCTTAGCTCCGAACACTGGAGCGACAGTTTTGCGAAGCACAAAGCCTCTTCAACTGGCCAATCCGACACGGCTTGATCCAGCATTTCGGCAAAAGTCCCCTTTTCAATAGACCTTTCAACATGGTGAGTCAATCCCATTGGTGGCTTGGCTGTTAACAATTGCAGAAACATGATTCCAAGGGAGTATACATCAGATTTTACTCCCAGCATGCCTGTTTGCTGATACTCTGGATCTATATAGCAGAATGTGCCGGCTGTCGATGTCATTCGATACTGTGTCACGTTGTCTGCCACCGTCGGCGGTACTAGCCTGGCCAAGCCAACGTCGCTAATCTTGCTGACATAGTTGCGGTCAAGCAAGATGTTGCCTGGTTTTAGGTCACGGTGCACCAGTGGCTCAGGTTTTGTCTGGTGGAGGAACAGCAAGCCAGTGCCTATTTCGGCTGCAATTTTAAACCTATGCTGCCAAGATAGAGGTGGGGTGTTGCCTCGGCAGAAGAGACGATCCTCTAAGCTCCCCTTGGACATAAACTCGTATACCAAGCACCCATATTCCGGGCAGGCTCCTAGGAGGAGAACCATGTTGGGATGTCGTATGCAGCTCAATATCTCAATCTGTGAATGATCATGAGCAAGTATCATGAGCAAGTCATATATTATTAGAATTGCCATTTATTTCAAGAGCTTAAGTCGATAGAAAAATAGTAGATTTAATCATTTAAATTATTCTTAACACTCCTCTCAACGACTAAGGCCCAACACGCACAAGATTCAAACTCATGACATTTGTTCTGTTACCATATCATCACTTATATCAAAAGTTTAAGTTGATAGAAAAATTGTAAACTTAGAGCCTATTTGAGATTACACCGGGAAATAGAGTTTTTGTTAAAAAGCCATGAAAAGCTTATCTTAAAAGTTGAAGGCTTTTTTAGAGCAAAAAAGTTAAAAGAAGTGTTTTTGAAGTTTCTTACTAGACATACTCATTTTTGTCTAGCATAAATTTTTATGTGCTAAAAGTATTTTTTAAGCTATATATAAGGATAATTTTTCTTCTACTACTTAGTTGAATATATTATCAAAATTTGAGTTATGTTTTGGACATACCTCTTGCTGAAACTGTGACCTTCCTTGAGCTGCATCTGGACGAAGAACCTTAATTGCAACAGGTGTATGGTCCAGATGACCCTTATATACAGGTCCATAACCCCCTTCTCCAATCTTGCGGGAAATGGCAAAAAATTCAGTAGCTGCTTCAATCTCTGCGATTGAGTACCTCCTATACCTAACATCTGATTGTGCTAGAGCATCAAGTGCCTTCCTCTTCTTCTCCTTCCCTCAGTGCTTTCATTTCTGCATTAATTCTTTTTGTGCTTCCAGTTCTGCAATCCTCTTGGCTGCTTCAGCAGCCTCCATGGCTGCCCTGGACTTGGCCTTCTCCTTTCTGCAACCAATGCTGCTTCCTCAGCCGTGCCTCATCCAACCTCCGCTCCTCTTCCCATTTCCACCGCTGCAGCTCTACTGTCTGTTATATATGTCATATTCATTATTATTCAGAAAAAAGCGGAAGCAGGAAGAGAAACGATGAAGCGTTAGGGCTACATCTTGTATATTAAAGTATATATTTATACGAATTACAATGGCCTTTATTGAGTAATACTATATACCAGATAAGTATCCCTTTTCATCTCTAAAACTGATATGGCGTGGTCCCCATAAAAAAGACAATGCTACATCAGTTTTGGGGATGAAAGGATGATACTGATTCGGTATATAACATTACCCGTCTTTATTTATAAAAATGATAGACGTGGTGAACCAGTAAACTTTGAAGGGAATTGAATAAATTAACCCTTAAAAAAAAGAAAAAGAATAAGAAAAGAATAAAGTAGAATATTTTGTATTCTAACACTGTAAAATTATTAATTATGACAGGCATAAAGCAGATTTAATTTACCTTTTGTTTTGCTGTGAGTGCTTCTTTGCAGGCGGTACTATACATTTCTATTGTTTGCTTGAGTTCTAGCTTTAGCCTCCTCATTTCAGCCTCCACGTCTTCCTGCATTTTTCATTACAAGATTATTCATCTCAAACTCCTTGAAAAAAATTGTTTCTTCAGCCAACACATACTATGAGATAAAAGAAAGTTGTAGCCATATATGCTTCCCTTCTTAAAACTATCTAAGAAGGAAAACCCAATAATGTGCTCGTACAAAAAGTGTTGTATTTATTTTCTTTTTCTTTTGGATGGACTGACATAGTCATTTTATTATTGGGTCTATAATGGGTTAGGCAATTCTGCAAACACTTGAGGAAGTATATACTCTCACCCTAAATATAAATAAAGTTGGCCCATTAGACTTCACGAAGTCATCAATAAAATATTAAAGTTGAGGTACTAGTCTCATCCACACACAGACAGAACACAACAATAAATCATAGATGGAAAACTCGTCGTCTAACAATAAAGGTATACACGTTTATCTCTTCCACTTGTTCTTCACATCTTATGGAGAGAGACAGACTTATCTAGTTTAATCCTAACAAAAAAGACATGACATATATCATCTTCACATTTTTACATATTTAGGAGTTTGAAAACACACACACATATAGTTCTACAGAGCTTACCATTGAATGCGAGTTTGATAGGCTATCAGTGTCGTGTGAGTTTCTTGATGAAAATTCAGTTGAGAGGTGGCATCCAGTGACCTCCATCCGAGATGCAGTGATTCAAAGCCCTGGTTATGGTCAATATCCGATGAGTGTGACAATCGTGGGAGAATCCGGCCTCCAGGATCTAGACTGTCGTAACCTGAAGTGAGTATCCGGTCAACGCTATGCCTCCCTGAGCTGATATAGGATATGTCACTCTCTGCCATAACTAGGTCCCCATACGATTTCCCATTCCCATTCCCATTCCACCCTCTCCCAACCAATGGTGACCTGCTTCCAATCACAGTTTGTTAAAACCCGTTACATCAGGAGAAATGTTATTTAGTAAACTATTATACGAATGTTACACAACTGAGACAGTCATCCCAGTTGCTTGACACTCATATGGTAAACAACACTCACTTAATGACGTCTGTCTCTTCTTGTGCAGGCTCAGATGGTGGCAGCTTATCGGCTCCTGAAAGAGGATCCAGAAGATAGTTTAAATGGGAATTAAGAATCTTAGAGAAATCAAGAAAGGGTTGAAAAGAAAGAGAATAGCTGACACCTTTGACACTAGAATCCCTGTCGGATGAATGATCTGATTTGATGCTGTCTTGATTATGAAGCTGGTAACGTAAGGGAGAGAAGGATGGTGCAGGGCGTGAGGCAGATCGCATGGACTGAATCTTTCCTTTGGATATGACATAAACATTCGTAAAATCTGGTGCTCCTTTTAATACACAGCTTGCAATATCGGTGGTCTTGAATCTTCTGAGAATAAAGGTTTGTGAGGGTTAATTAAGTAAGTTTTCAGGAAAAATAAAAAATAAATAAATTAAATTACTTAGGCATTTAATATTGTGCATTTATCTTCTGTCCAATTTCATCTATATTATTTTCAAAAAAAAAAATTTCCTACCTTTGAATTTGTAGAATCCACATGTATATCATACGGATCTAGTGGTAGATTCGAAAAGAGTTGGAGGAATAACATATCTCAAGATTATTAATCTCTCAAGCCCTAAACAATAATCAAAATGTATTTCTACAAGATGAATGTTATTTAGTAAACGGTTAATTATACAAATATCATAATGCATAAAAGAGGATGGCGTGATAGTGACAATTAAATTAACTCTTTTTTTAATTTTATTTTTATAAACCCTTGCTGATCCAAATATAGATTTTCATCGTTGCATCATTTCAGTTGTATCGCATTAACAGTCTATTAAGTATGTAGCATTACTCTTTGTGCAATGTACATCACTTTCACATTATGAATCAAGCTTTTGTCTCTATGTTTAGAAATAATTATGCAACTCTTGCCAAAGTCACAAATCCTAGCCAATAATCAAAGTCACAAATTAATCTCTATGTTAAAATAACACTTAAATAGACACCAACAAAACCCTAAATCCTAACCTCAATTTGTCTGGCTTTGGCCAAACCCAATAACCTAATATATATAAAGAGCAATTTCATAAATATTGAAGGATCGTACATACCTAAGAAAGCCAGTTTTAGATGAGGCGCCAACAACCAGATTCTCAATAGAAGATTGACTAACATATTCAGTTAATGCCTTGGCTACGTCTGTGTCTTCTAGTACGATATCTTTTGCATGGATCTGTTCATCATCTCATAATTATAAGTATATATATATATATATATGCATGAATTTTAATAAATATATATTTATATATATATAATCACTTACGTCTTTACGTGTACAAAACAACGAAAAGGAAGGAACAATTCCTTGGTTTGTTGATCAGGATCTGCACATACCAGTGTGTTCTCACCCCAAAACCACCCATATTGTTTACTCCTGCGCCCAAAAATACATGCAAAAATTAGAATGCTTTGGAAATTAATGGTTCATCACATACCAATTAAACTCCACCCAACATGATGATGCACGCCAGTTTTACCCATTTTTTTGTTAGACCATTTTATTTTCAATGCCTTCCGTTGTCGAAATCAAAAGATATGATTTTTTTTTTTTTTTTAAGTGAAATGGGTAAAAGTGGCGCACACCCACCCACCCCCATGTGGAGGGAGCGTTTTGCACGGTATTTCGGAGATCCCCGATTATCCAAAAAATAAAAAATAATAGGAAAAAAAAAAAACCCCCAGAAAAGGAAAAGATCATCTCACTCACTTGGGGAATGAAGAGAAGGAGAGGAATGCAAGGATGATTTGAGGTTGACATGGATGAGAAAGACGGTGTTGCCCTTCTGGAGGAGATGTTCAATGCTCCATTTCATTGCAATTTGGCTGCCTTTGTCTCTGTCTATTGCCACCGCCACCAACCCATTCCCTGCTCTTCTTTCCCCGCCATGATTTCTTCCCAACCACATGATCGATCTCCTCCCTCCAAAAAACGCTCTCTTTCTAGCTCTCTACCTTTATTTATATATATATAGATATTAGATTATAATATGTACGTACGTACGTTATAGATTAACAAACAAAAACCTTAATTAATCAAAATTTTGCACAAATTTGTTCACTCTGTTTTTCATGGATCTCCTTTATCTCCCTCAAAAACCCAATTAAGAGAGACAAAGAAGGTTCTTTTTTTGAGGTTTCTCTGGCTTCCCTGACGTTTTATTTTCTTGGTAGCCACGGAATCAAGCACCTGACATCCTTTCCTTTCTGTTCATCTGTTTGTTTCCCTCTTCCTAAATTAGAAGGGTGGGTTCTTTTAGCTAATTTGACATCTTCAACCCAATCAATATCCCACGAATCTCTCTGTTTCAGATAGATGCATGATCACTTGCGTACGTGGGAGAGCGCCCGCCAATAGCGGGCTGCTGCGTGTTTCTTTGTTTGACCTACTCTAGCTAAAAACGAATGTTCCTTATTATCCATTAACATTGCCAATGTTTGTCACGTGTCGTCCAATTTTGGTCGTCCGTCCGTACAGTCTACAGTCAATATTTTCCTAAATTCGTAAACAAGACTTCATCTAACTTCGGGTCAAAGTTTTGAATTTTCATCCGACGGTAATTTAAATCTCAGTAAGTGATACAAAAGTAACTTCTAGAATCACGTAAGTGACATAAAAATGATTTATAGAATTATGTACTTTTGATAGTACTTAAATTAAAAATAAATAAATATAAAATATCACAGACGAAAATCATCTAGCCATATGCAGCTTTTTGATATTTCAAATTTTTTTTTTTTTTTAGTAAGTTTTAAATGAATATTGGGAAGAAAAATGTAAAAGTGACTAATTTGACATGCGGTGGTAGTATGGGTCGCACTGCTATCACTTTTTAAAATTTGAAGGGTATATAAAAATGTAGAGTTAATTCAAGAGGTACTTAAAACATATTTTCTTCGTATAAATTAAGAAAAAAAAATAGAGAAAGAAATTTGGGTTTATGTGATGTAACGCTTGGCCAAGTCTCATATTGGGAAAAAAGAGTAGTAGCTTTTATAAAGTGAGCTGTTTATAAAGATAATAAGATATTTAGTCCGTTAAGGGTTTGTTTAGGTGAAATAATAATAGCTCTTTTTCGCAGAAGATCCCACAAAACTCCACTCAGGGTGAGAAAATACCTATTTGATACTTTTATTAATCACAAGCTGGTCTTTAAATAGGATCCTAATTAATTAATTAATTAATTAAAATATCCTATTCTATCTCAGCTACTAATTCAATCTAATCCTAACTTCATCCCTAAAATGAAGAAGGTGCTGCATGCTGTCTTATTTGTCTGCGGAAATTAGTTTAGAATAATTGGGTTGGTTGTGTTATTGTTGAATTGTAGAGTTGTTGCTGGTTCATTTGGTGTCTGAATTGGAACTTTTATATTGTTTGTTGCAAGGTGCCTTCTGGCATCTATGGTTCTTCTTGTTAATATATATATCCATTCATATAAATTAAAAAAAAAACGTGTTTCCTTTGGTTAATGTACGTTATCCTTAATACATACATACATATATATATATATATATATATATATATGCACGTGTTAAACAATATTCTTCTTGCAAAATCAATGGACCAATTATTATATTTATGGACTCATGTTGATCTCACAAATTCAACTGTGAATTTACTACATGAAGAGATTGAAATAAATGATTTTTATTATTTCTCTTAATTTTTTTTTTTAAAAAAGAAGCTATTTGTTTTAATTTATTTTCTTTCTTCTGTTAGGACAACTTGTTTTTTGTTTTCAAAATAAAAACATTAACAAAATAAAAAACTATTTTTACTTTTATTTTATATTACATCAAAACACCTTTTCAAACTTAAAAAAAACAAGAACAAAAACAGAAACAAAAATCTTGCCTCAAAGTTGTTGGTTGCATAGAATTTTATTATGCTAACATATTACTAGGCTTTTATAGAAAGTAATGCTAAAAGGAAGACAAGTTGTCCTAACTTGTATCCTCCCGAATATGATGTATCTTTTAAAATCACTAATAAATCAAATAATCATCTCAAATATAATAATGATTTTAAACGTCACATCACGTTTGAAAAGATATTAGTCTTCCTTATGGATTATACTGTACAAGGTTCTCCGTTTTCCACTTTGCTTTATAACAATAAATGGCTTGTGTTAGATATATATAAACCAGGTTTTGGAACTCTTCTTTTCATGGGACAAAGGACTCTAATCCAACACCCTATTACTTACTTTTCTTACCAAGTTTGGAAGAAGAAGAATGTAAGAAACACCATAATTAGGCTAATTTAAGAATTTCCTATATTTTAGGCATGCCAAAACTAGAGCATGGAAATCAATGCCAATGCATGAAAATGTGCTGAGAGGCAGTTTTGACTGTAATGGAAAATGGCCAATATCTCTGTTTTTGTTACAGTGGTTCACTTTCCCCTTCTTGAGGCCCTGGAAAACATGTCTTTGATGTTCCTTGATTCTGTCTCCACTTTCACCTTTTTGGCTTGCTTTCCAGTTTTTGCAATCTTTTTGTCACTTCCTTTTCCCTGATAAATAGTGGCATCATAAAGAGCATTCAGAATGAATTGAACAAAATCCCTCATGCATCTCTCTCTCTCTCTTAGCAGATCATAAGTTGAGGTTCTCCCTTAGACAAATAAAATATGTGCAACCAATAAGTTCTCATAAATTTACGGCAAAGCGGCCTTTCAACTCCTACAATTCAGACCTGTAAGGCACTCTGAGATCCTAGGTTACTTTCTGAAGCAGCTGAAAGGGTCTCAAATTCTGGTGCTTCTCTAGTTGCGTCTGTTAAATTTATCCTGCAAATGTATTCGGTAGCCTATTCACTTCAACCATAAATATGTCATTGAATTACTCGTGATGTTTGTAAAAAAACACATGGTAAGATATAATAGAGTATCAATGTGTTGAATAGGAAAAAGTAAATATGGGAATACTTCAGATGATCACACAGAAGCTTCAACCAAGGCTCATCTTTACGTACTCCTCAATATTGAAACTGCATCAGCTACTGCACTAGTAACAGAGGATAATTAATGATGAGAAAATGTGATTTTCATGCCAAACTAGACTATGCACTTAACAGGTTGACATGCAAACTAAAATTACTGATGGCATCACAAGAACAACACAATCCGATTGGCTTTATAGTTTCCAACCCAAATTTGTATTATCCTCAACCACACAACAACCCCACAATTTTCTTGTATGGACAAATTATTAAATAACTAGAATAATAATCATAAGGTATCAGATTATTTGGTATGGAAAGTAAATTAACTGACATGAACCCTTAATCTTGCCCAGCATTGTCTTTGGTACAAAGTCTATTCTATCAAGAAGAAAATAGGTTCACTACACTTTTCCCATTTCTACATAAAATATAGTGACAAAATCTCTATTAAGTTCTACATGATTTAGCTAGCAAATTCATGATATGAGAAGGTTATAAAAAATTTCAATTATAATTATACTCGTATCCTTCTCTTGTTGTGCAGCATAGTTTTTGTCGAGTCCACAAAGTGTCTGTTTTAGCTC
Organism: Carpinus viminea; assembly: GCA_013348765.1. NCBI lineage: Eukaryota > Viridiplantae > Streptophyta > Magnoliopsida > Fagales > Betulaceae > Carpinus > Carpinus viminea. Next base: position 10,015,788 of record CP054670.1, on the reverse strand, counting down.
ACGTATCTGCAATTACAAAAAATACCTGTAACATTATTAAAGGAACACAAAAATATAAACTGAATACAAGATATTTAATTTCTTTCAGTCATGGTCTATAAGCCTCAAAGAAAAGTCAGTTCCATTGATCAAATGTCTTAAAAGTGTTTAGGTCTTACCAAAACACTTATATACATAAACAGGAGGATTGGCTCTTCCAATTTGATACTTCCGCATATATCAAAATTAAGTTTAAGCAGATGAAGACATACCTTGTGGTATAACCAAGCTAGAACCTTTGAGTCATCAAGTCTAAAAACTTAGATGATCCAACTTCTGAGAATATGGAGAGGAGAGAGAGAGAATAATCATTATTAAAACAATGCCCATTTGATAAGATCCAAAACACTATTTGACACTCAGGAGTATTATATCCAGAACAGAAAAAAAAAATCCTTACACACAAATATAGATATAAAAGAGTTCACCACACATTACATGCCATCAAGATGGTTTGAGACCTATCCTTAGATCCTCAAGGTTCCTAAGGGTTAAGGATATTCAAATCTCATCACTAAGGACATGAATCTTCTCATTCCAAGAATGGATAGCATGGTCAGATTTCGATTTTTCAATTGATGGCATGTCAGAAACAGTGAAGTACCAAATGAAGAGCAATTATAAAATGTGGAAACCCCAAAAAAAAAAATAAAAAAAAATAAAATCTTATCATGAATAAAAAAATCAGTTTAAGCTGATACAATCTAGCAAGCTCTAACTACAATTTGCATTGGGAAAGTAACTTATGAAATAAATAAAATAGTGCAAGTAGACAGCTACCTTTGACTTCACAAACGATTTGCATTGAATTCTCTGCAATAGACAATAAATGTTGATATCCAGGATAGCCATTAATGAACATAATCTCATCTAATTGCCTGAATTTCCCAGAATCGCCCCTTCTGCATTCGTTTCAATGGAATATTACTGCCAGTAAGGTTAATAGAAAACTGAATAACCAAAACAAAGAGTTGGCATTGATAGCTGATGCCAAGCCTAGAAGATATTATATTGTAACACATCAGAATTGGAAAAGAGAAAATTACATATAGAAGGATACTCCACTGTGTTATGGGGTTAATATATAGTTACAACAGGGAGAAATCGAAGACATAATTTAATCTATTTGCTCAACCTATCCAATGCAAATGTTTTATCACAATTGAATGAATATTCAAATGGTATATCATGATTCAATGAATAATTAAAATGGGAAAAATTAGCAGAACCGGATTTGCATTACTAATCCAAATAGTGCGATTAAGCACCATAAATTATAACGAGAAATATTACACATACTCTTACTCCCACTCCCACACTGCCAAATGGACATTCATTGACATGGCACTAAAAATCACCATTGGATACAAAATTCAATAGTGATCATCCAAAATCTAATGATAATTTTAGTGCCACATTAGGGAGTGGGAGTGTGCTTAGCACTACTCAATTATAATGATACCTTCATTCTAGCTTCCTCAAAAATGGGCAACATAATGAAAACAGGATCAACTGGAGTTGCAGTATATAGGCGGCCATCTGTATGGGAAAATAAAGAGTTATGTTTAGTTAGCATTCCATTACTAGAAATGCAAACAAGTAGGAACCAAATCAAACAGTAATCAGATATTTCAAGGTGATCCAGGACAAAACAGAAAAAGTCACCACATTCATGGACTGCATTAGAGAACTAGAGTATGATGGCTGAACTAGTAGATAATATAGTCTTAGTCCAATTCATCTCCCCCCTGCCCTCTCTTTATGGAATTTTTTTTTTCTCCCTCCTTTGTATTGTACTTCCAATTATCTAATGATTTAGCTGTGTTTGCCTTTTGGTCATCTGGGATTCAAGAAAAGATCATGCATGGTAGTATGCCTATCTATCAGACCTGAAGTACCAAAAATTGACTCAACATGTGTATAAAAGGTGCTTTTCTTCAATCAGGCGCACACTTGCACTTTTGCTTTGTGCATAGGGCCCATGAGACCTTTGCAATTAAGTGTGCCTGGCACTTTCAACAACACCGAGAAAGGGGGAAAGAAAAAAGCAAAACAAATGATTTAATGTAAAGATGAAGCATAATAGTAGATGCCCAAAAGAAATATACTGGTAGCAATTGTTTCTTGTGCCACAAAATGTACTTGATAAAGCCAATGCACTGGCTCTAAAGATTAACATTTCTTAAAACCAAACTTTGAACTCTAAACATGCAAAACTAGCATCTACCTTCACAAACATAATCCCCCACAAACCAAGATCCATAAGATTGCTTAAACCAATGAAGTTCTTGAAGCAGCCCATTAACTAAGAGATAGCAAGTCTTGTTTCCTGCCAAATTAGTGAAAAGATTAAAAGTTGGAAGATGTTAGTATATACATGATGTTAACCATTTCTGGCTTTAATGAATAAATTTCATGTACAAATAAATACAAAGATAGCCCAAACTTGACAGTAAGTGATGTCAGCAGGAACATGTAACCAAAGGAGTGTTTGGCTTTCTATCTATCTTGGCTTTTCAACAACAAACAAACCCCAACTCATTAAGGAGGACTTTTGCATGACTAGATCTTCAAATTCAAGAAGAGGAAAAAAAACAGCTAACAAGATAAAGTAAACAACTAAAAGGAGGTGGGGGGAGAAAACAACACGAAATGAATAATCTTGTACATCACCTGATTTTGGATGGCGAAGAGATAGCAATTGACCAACACCATTTCCTGTTGCCCCTGGATCTAAACAGGTATGTCCAAAAACATCAGAATACTCAAACTGATGAACCAATTATAGCATGTAATAACAACATAAATTGACAAAGAAGTTAAACTGCTTAGGAAAAGAAGAATATAATTGTCAACAAGATCCTTACCAAAAAGCTAGAAACTACAAAATCACCCTTCGGTCTATGACTGCCTTGCCTATGATATTCAAGTACTTAACTAAAGTGCTTAGAAATATACATAAAAGAAGGATCCCTCTTCCAATTTGTATGCTAAAAAGTTCTCTAAAAGCCAAGCAAATTAGTAAACACAAATGCGAATCAATCAGAAGCTACTAGCCCTCACCCCACACCCCAGACCAGAGAGAGAGAGAGAGAGAGAGAGCAAGAATCGGCAGCTTTGAGTAAGTCAGTAGCAGTTCATTGTTAGCTAAAGCAAACAAAATATTCAGCACAACACAAATGCTTCTATCTTCTATGCTTCATCTATATACCATTCCAGGCTTCCACATTTTTGTACATAATCCAGAATTACTTTATTGTACTTGGAATTGGCTCACATCAATATATCAGATATACTACGCATTCTCTATTGAAGTGTCTAAAAAGAACAATAAACAAATGTAATGAGTCATATTGTCATTTCAAGCGGATAGTCAATGATTTCAAGTTCTAGTCTTATTGATCATCGAGATAATGCTAATCTCCACATCCATTTAACATTGGCTGACGTGGACGTGTTTAAGTGACTCCTATGTCAGCCACTTAAAGAAAATGAAAGCTAATTAAAACACGGCACATCAACCAGATGTGAAATGGGTAAGATAAATGAGTGTGAAGAGTAACATTACTCTTGGCCATCATATCTCATTATATTGAGAGTTCTTGTAGACACCTTTTCCCTAAATGTTATCTTGAACCATACCCTGTATTTATAATCGAAAAAAGTATATGTTCTTCAAAGGAAAGATAGCAGAATTAAAGAGAATACTAGGGCCATGGAATGCAATGGTCAGGGAGTTCATTACCTGATGCAATCAGAAGACGGGTTTCATCAACACCTTCCCACCAAGCCATGGAAATTATAACAAGCCCCAGAAAGCTTTTCAATCCTAGCAGTCAACAATACTTATTAAACTGCAGCCACAGTTCCAAACACATACACACACATACATGGAACACATTGAATAATGGGAACATTCAAATGAACAACATCGTATTTCTCACATTATGAAAGCTATTTCTAACGCAACTCTCACAAAGGAAAACAAAAAATCGAAAATTCAACATGTTAAAAGTTAATTGTGATGAGTTATAGACAGTCTAAATGGAGATGCGTGAAAAAGTTTGCTTTTTTCTTGACAGTTAAACATACCAGTGGATAAAGCTGTAACCGTCGTTGAGCTTCAAAAACTTCCTGGTAAAGGAAAACAGAGAAATGAAAAAACCCTAGGAATTAAATAGAAAAATGTGCTCACAGACACTCCGGAAACAGAGAAGAAGAAGAAGAAATTTTCGGAGCCATGGGAAAGTGAAATAACGAGCTCCCTCAGAGTATGACCATTTGGGCGGGTTGACCCGACTCAATTTAAGACTAGAGTTAGTATGACATTTTGGGCGGGTTGACCCAAAATCAGCTTCGAGTCATCAACCCGCTCCATCATAGCTTTTTTGTTTTTTTTGTTTTTTTTAAATGTCAGGTGTTTTTCTATAATTTTCTGTGTCCTCTCAGCATTATTAATTTAAACCCTATAATAGTACAAAATGACAAATAAAATAATATAATTAATAATTTTAAAAGTGGCGTTATTTAATTAAGAATTTTTTTTAGAATTAATTATTAATTTAAACGCGATTGATTTATTGCAGCGTGCAGGTCCTACTTATGTTTTTTGTTTTGAGTTATTAAAAATTAAAATTAAAATTAAAAAAGTGCTATATATATATATATAGATATATATGTTTGTGTATCTTTCTCATAAAACCCTAACCTAAGACTTCCCTTTCATTTTAGCTGCTGCCGCTTGCCGCTCCTTTGCGCCGATCTCTCTGCCATGGAATCTCAAGTGAAGCATGCCGTGGTTGTGAAGGTGATGGGAAGAACGGGATCCAGAGGGCAAGTGACTCAGGTGCGAGTGAAGTTTCTTGATGATCAAAACAGGTTCATCATGCGTAACGTGAAGGGCCCAGTGAGGGAAGGCGATATCCTTACCCTGCTCGAGTCCGAAAGAGAGGCCAGGAGGCTTCGTTGATGTCCCTAATCCATGGTCCTTCGTATTTGTTCCGTTTTCATGGATTTTTATGTTTCTCTTGTTATTCACTACTTAATTTTATGCTTTGCTTAATATTCATATATGGGTAGGATGGGGTTTTATGTTTTCGTTGGATTTACTGTTTGGATCTGAAAATCCCTTGTATGAAGTATGTCTACCGAGCAATACATTTTGATGAAATACATGGGTAAGCAGATATTGAGTTTTCAGAGTTTCAATCTCTCTTTTTCTCCTGCACACAAATGTATGTATGTTTCCTCAGTCTTTGCAGAATTTTTAGAAGGCTGCATTGGTAGATAATGTTCATAATAGATTAACAGCATAAAACTAGTTTCCAAGGCAAGGGAAAAGTTCCCCTAAAAATGATGTTTTGTACAGTTTTCATCAATATGCTGGTAGGGAGGAATTACTCCATATTCAAGAAGAAGAAAAAAAATCCAAGCTTGGAAGCACATTAGATCTTAAAAGGATATAAAATTAATAATAGAGATGCAATAATTTCCTTTTTTGTGCTGTTGGTTAATTTCATTGGACACATTGATTTATTTCCTGTTGAATTTGATGGCATTTTCTAAACAAAATGATTTGTTGTTGAATCTTCTTCTATTTTTATTTTTGGTTAAGAGAATTTTATAACCAAAAGAGACCAATGTAGTGATGGTTAAATTGAATCTTCCAATATAGTGATGGTTCTTTGATACTTATGTTATCTTTGCTGCTTTAGTATATTTTTTTTTTTTTGTGATTTGTTGTTGAGTATTCTAATATAGTGATGATGGTTCTTTAAGGAATAGAATCCTCCCCATTTCAAATAGTATCAATTTTATGGTAAGATTTTAAAATCAGTGTATAGATATTATAAATTATTTGATTTTTTTAAAAGACGTGCTAACATTAATTTTATATAGACCATTAGGTATACCAACTTACATTAAACCACATCGTTTCACAAATTGCAAACCTTGAGCCATTGGAGTTTGGTAGGGGAAATTAAGTAGGAAGATTTGTCCAAAAATTTTGGGAACTACTACATTAGAAGGCAAGTGAGTTGTTGTAAAGGGTGTGCTAGCTTCTAAAGAATCATTGTTCCAGGGTACCAAATGTAGCCTTACAACATAATTATACATGTGTGTTCCACATATTAATTTAGCTGGCCCAGGCAAGGAGTAGAGTGCTCGAGGTTACTGCAAAAATTAGAGCTCTACAACAGGGCAGAGCTTTACTTGTTTGTCTAGCAAACAATCTCATGTTGGCCTACTTTGACAGTTTCTGAAGAAGAGCATGAGATAACAATTTCATGATCCTACTTAGATAAATGAGCAAAGCTGGGCTTGTTTTTCTTGCATTAAATTTGTAAAAGTAGTGTTAGTAGGCACAGGAAAGATAGATTTTAGTAGGATAGGTAGAGAAATTTTAGGCCTATTTATTTTTTTTAGGGTTGATCGAGGAATCCTTATGAATTGTTTGGTTTGTGAAATAAGTATTCCGTTAGGAAAAACAATAACTATTATTGAGAGTAGAGAGTGTGGAATAGAATAGTTATTGTTATTTCTTAAGTTGGTGATAATATATATGATTCTTGGTAGAGGCGGTTATCAAATTTTATTAACCGTCTTTTCACCCCTACTAAAATCTTATTCATGGATTTTGCACCTTAAATATGTTTATGCTTGTGAAGACACCTTTATCTCTAAGTTGGGTTCATGGGCAAAACCTTTACATCTCCGTGAGCATGTCATGTCAGCTGAGCGTGTGTATATATATATATATATAACTTGTTACCAGCATTCCAGGTAAGTATACTTATCAAAAAAAAAAAGCATTCCAGGTAAGTATATATATTAATTAATCCTTAAAATTTGGTAAAAATCAAGATAAATTCTCTCTCCATATCAATTCTTAGACATGTTATTATCAAAACATTAATTCTCATTTATATGGAAAATGAGACATTGAGATAGAGAGGTCATTGGCTATAAATAATATTATTGCTAACCACACATTTCCTTGGCTAGGAATTAATTAAGTGGGCACATTAGCTAAACTTAAATTTGATAATTAATGGTTTTGTTTTGAAAGCATGGCACTTCTTTGTCTTTGATTCTATTAGGTTAAATATTTAATTAGTTTGTAGGGTTTGAAAACTTTATTTTCTTCTAGGGTTTGAAAGTGACAAATTGGTCCTGTGGTTTTGAAAAGTGACTAGTTAGTCCATCTGTTGACAGTTGATTGACAACGGATTGACTAATTAGAAGTTGACACGTGGCCAATTAATTAATTTTTTGAAAAACTAAAAATATATATTTTTTCAAAGAAAAAAAAAAAAAACAAGGGGTGGCTCACCCCAGATTCTTTCTTTTTTTTTTTTTTTGAAAAGATATTTTAAATTTTTTTAAAATAAAAAATAATAATTAATTGGCCAGTGTCAACTTCTAAATTGGTCTACATGTCAAGTTGTCAACTAACGTCAATGACGGATGGACTAACATCACTTTTAAACCATATGGACCAATTTAGTCACTTTCCAAACCCTAGGGAGGAAAAAATAAAGTTTCCAAACCCTAAGGACTAATTAAGTATTTAACCCTTCCTATTATTGGGCCATTGGCAACTCAAAAAATCAACATGTAGCAAGAAAAATTGCTACCCAGGTAAGTACATATATTAATTAATCCTTAAAATTTGATAAACCTAATCTTTTTTTTTCTTTTTTCTTTTCAGTCTTTCTTAATTTGGTGCATGCCAAGTTAATAACATGCTTACCTTAATTGCTAAATAATTAGTTGTCCAAAAAGTTGAAACCGAAGAAGTAAATTTAACAATTTAATGAATACTTTTAAGTTTTAACACTCCATCTCACATGTGAGTTTAAACTCTCTTTTTTAATAAGTGATACCGAAAACTTTAGGTATATAATTTTCAAAATTATTATGTATATATATTTAAGAAAATGCTAGGGGTTCTCCTAACATTCTCCCAGTCTTACGTAAAACATGATTTAAGAAAAAATAAAATTATAATGGCCTACACCATTGGTTTTTTTAAGCATTAGAACCAAATTTGAGGCATTAGCACCAAAATTGAGGCATTAACATCAAATTTAGGATGATCAAATCCATTTTGGGTGATACCATCCCTAAAGAGTTAACCTTCCACCCTTAGGCTTTAGTTTTGAATCAAAAACAAGTTTTAAAGCATTAGAACCTAACTATTAACTCATAAAAATTAATATATTAGCAAAAAATGTATTACAATTTTATTTTTTCTTAAATTATGTTTTACGTAAGACTGGGAGAACACTAGGAGAACACTACGGGGAAAACCCCTAGCAAACCCCATATATTTATTTTGGTTTGGGAGTGTTTTATGCAGGTATGCATATGCGTGGTAGCATGGGCTCTAGAGCAATATAATCATGGAGTATATGTGTGGAGAGAGACTTGGGAAGAGAGAAAAAATCAATAAATAAATTGAGAGAGAGACAAAGAAAAAAATCCAAATAATTGGGAGATCTTTATTTTGTAGGCCTTATTATTTTGTAAATAATCTATTATTAATCTAATTATTTTCCAATGGCTTATTATTTAGAAAAAAAAAAATCTTATTTTATAAATTATCTATTATTACATGCACAAAGTATATGTAGGAAAACAATTAGTATTCTCTAACATTTTCTAAATTTGAATTTTAAATATTAAAGTGACTAAAAGTATTAATACATAGTAATTTGATTTGTATTATTTGTTTCCTTATTTGATTTAAACATTAATAATACTTAATATCTTGCATTAAATTTTTGAATTTAATGAAATCACGTATAAGGAAAATTATTGAAATATAATTAAATGCCTTTAATAAAGCTAATTTAATTACTGGTTCACTATTGAAAAATCAGTACACTCTTAAAAAATCGGTTCAAGAATTATGCATTAAAAATTGGTTTATTGTCCCTAAGAGGTAGCTTAATCGGCTGGGATCACGCCTTATGAAGCGGAGGTCACTAATTCGAATCCCCCCTCCCTCCTCCTGTGTGGACATGTCAAAAAAAAAAAAAAAAACTGGTTTATTCTTAAAAAAAACAAAATGGATTCACGGCACATGTCACAATATTAAAGCGTTTAGAGTGTTTTATATATATATATATATGATATTTATCACGCTAAACAATTTATAGCTAATGGCACATACTCTAATGATATTATAATAAAATTATTAACATATTCTAATAGCAATTAATTTAACAAATTAACAAAAAATGTACGAATAAAAGGAACAAACAATAACAAGACATGATATTGACAACAATCTATTGAAACTTGTTAGTATATGTATATATGTATATACATCTGCCGATTGCATGAACTGCACGGCCATGTAGTGCAGGCTGCATGCACAAGCACATAAAGCAATTTTTTTTTTTTTTTCTTTTCTATTCTGCATAGCAATTAGCTGTTAAGCACATCAACACCGAGTCACCGACAGTATATATAATATAAAAGACTCTTTTAGTTCTAGCTCTAGAAGCATCAAGCAAGGAAAGTTAGGAAATAGCCAAATAAGAAACCATTAAAGAAGCTTAGCCTCAGAGAAAAGATGAAAAGAAAAATTGAGAGTCAAAGTTACAGAGGGAAGAAACTCATTGATTCAGTCACTCATGGCTCACGCCCAGGCCCAGTGTCCAGCAAAAAGCGCAGAGCCTTAATCTCATAGAGGGTTAGCTCTCTTTTGTTTTTTCTAATCTGTCGTTTGGGTTATAGAGGGTTAGGGTGAGATTTATATTTTTTATTTTGGTTTACTTTTGTTTAAATGGAGTCTAAAAATGACTTTTCAATTTTCACAAATAAAAAATTTTGGTTTGGCTATATTTTTCTAATATGTCGAGGAGAGGGTTAGGGTGGGATTTAGATTTCTTTTTGTTTACCTTTGTTTAGATGAAGTCTAAAAATGAATTTCAATTTCTTTTCAATTTTCAGAAATAAAAAAATTAGGTTTGGGGCAGGGCAATGGCTTGTAATATTTTTTTTAATACCTAAAAATTATTTTTGATGGAATTGGGGGAGGCCTAGGCCATCCCTAGTCCCCTAGATCCAGATCCTCTCCAATCCAAAATGGACTGGAGGGGAGTCGATTGATGGCTAGGATCTCTCCTTAGAGATCCTAAGACAATCAACCTGACACGTGGCCCACTTTAAAAATAATAATTTACTTTTTAAAAATAAAATAATAAAAAATATAATTTTGGTTTTGGTTTATTTGGCTATTGGGGTGGACCAATAAGGGCCACCTGTTTAGGCCTTTGGGGTGGCCTAGGCTTCCCATGGGCCAGTTGGGGGTGGCCAAGCCACCTATGGCCCTTGGGGTGAATCCACCCACCCCAAGGCCAAATCAAAAATAAAAAATAATTAAAAAAAAAAAAAAAAGATTTGGCCCCTAGGGGTGGCCGTAACCACCCCTAGCTTCGGCCACCCCCATGTCTCAATATGTGGTGGCCGACCACCCCATGTGGCCAACAGGGTGGCCAGCCACCCTTACTTTTTTTAATATTAATAATAAATTTTTAATTATTTTGTTTATTTATTTTTTTTTAAAATAAAATAATAAACTATTATTATTTAATGGGACATGTGTCTAGTTGATGGCCTTAGGATCTCTTCAAAGAGATCCTAGCCAGCTCGGCAACTCCAATCCATTTTAGACTGGAGATGATCCTTGTCCCAATCCCATTTCCCTAAAAACCGTCACTAGATAGGATAATGGTGAGAGTGAGTCCAATCACATGACTTTCTCATAAGAAAGGATTGATGTGTGCTTTGAAAAAATGCAATAAAGGAATTGAGAATGCTTGTCTTTTCTCTAATGTCTATGATTTTCTTATCATTTTGAATTCAAATTGCTTAGAAGAAACGTAAGAGAATTGAAAGAGCTTCTTTGTTTTTTTTTCTTTGAAGTCTTTGTATGAGTTTGTCCGTTGTCGTGTGTCCAAATCATCCATTAATAGTGCAATTTATTGTTCCAATGTGAACACGGGAACAAAAGTCATTCCTCATGTTAAGATTGGATGATCACATCATGTGGTTATCCCCGCCCCATATTATCTTTGTGGAATGAGAGAACTTTCAAAAAGGTTAAAAAGGAAAATGGTTTAATTCTTGATGAAAAGGTGCATGCCTATCTATAAATTGTTAAGGGGATGGAGGACGAAATCCATTCAGCTTTCTTTAACTGTTTCTCTTTGTTTTCCTCTTGGATTTCCACCCTTCTATCCTTCCAAAACACTTCTTGCATTCATTTTACTTCAATAGTCCTTCAAATAAATTATCAGAATCAAGTCTTTGGGAGTTGAGCCATGGCTCCCGAAGCCTTCTTCTCTTCATCTTCTTCCCACGTTCCAATTGGATCTATGACGTTTTCTTGTGTTTTAGAGGCGAAGACACGCGCAAAACTTCACCGACCATCTCTACTTTGCTTTTAGAGATGCTGGAATCAAAATCTTTAAAGATGACAATGAGCTCCGAAAAGGACAATACCTTGCATCCGAACTGATACGAGCAATCCGAGGATCCAGAATCTCTGTTATCGTTTTCTCAAAAAACTATGCGAGTTCGAGGTGGTGCCTAGAAGAACTTGTGGAGATTATGGAGTGTCGAAGAAATTTGACACAATTGGTTCTACCTATATTTTATAATATTAAGCCATCGGATGTTAGAAATCAGACAGGTAGTTTTGCAGAAGCATTCGCAAAACATGAAGAGCATTTCTTGTTGGACATGGACAAAGTTCTCAAGTGGAGAAGAGCTTTGTGTGAGGCAGCTAATTTGTCAGGGTGGGATCTAAGAAAAACTGCAGACAAGTAAGTTCGTATAAGCAATCATTTTGTCTTTCTCCTACTACTATATTTTAGTACATCTATAGTATCACATTGCAATATGTTTTTATACATATATTATATGAACATTTCCTTAGCTCTTTCTCATTTTTCTCATACTTTCTTGTTTTTATTTTACTTTATATTCTATCAATTTTTTATTTTATTTTTTATATCATTGCTAAAAACAATACTATTAAGAATATGTGGAATTAATCATATTCGTTGTACTTTCATCTTGAATTTGAACAAATCTGTCTTATCGACATAGACGAGCCCCATAAACTATTCATGCAAGTCCCAAATAACAACAGTAGCCTAGATATCTAAGATTTTGACCGTACATATAGGCAAAACATGTAGCAAATGGAGAAGAATCCTATCCATTTGCTTTCGAATGTAGAGGAGCCTGTCCTCTTAAAAGTAAGGATATTATGATCTTTTTATATTGATATTTAAATGTAAATGATCATAATGCCCTTGATTTTAAGAGGACCAACACTTCTCCATTTTCTTTGCAAATGGAGAGAATCCAAGTTGTAGGAAATGTAGTCTGCATAAGGGCATATTGATCAGGATGAATTAATCTTTTCAAATAATCAATCGTACAAGGGCAAATATAGGAGAAATCGGTGAGGGATTGTTTTAGCTCAATAATATATAAGAAAACGATTCACGTTAATATTTATTTTTTATTTTTTTCTCAGCTTATTTTACAAAAATTAATATTTAATTTAAGAACTCATGTGGACACCACACACAAATTCAATAGTAGATTTATCCATTCATTATGGAAATTGTTAAAAAATGGTTGAAAAATCATTTCTCTAATATATATATATGTATATATATATATATTTATAGAAAAAGTCCACATACACTCCCTTAAATTACTATCTAATTGACAATGTCTTTTCTAAACTTTCAATTGTGACAATATCCTTTACAAATTATCAAAACATTGTCAATGTACCCCAAGATTAGCAAAAACATAAAAATGCCACTATAAATTTCTCAATGAGACAAAAATACTCCTATAAATTTTAAAAAATATATAAAATTTTAATTAAAAAAAGATTTTTTAATGATTTTTTTATTTTTTATTTTTTTTAAATGGAAATGTTTAATTTTTTTAAATGATATTTTTTCTTAATTATTTTTTAAAAAACGTAAATTTTTTTAAACGAAATTTTTTATTTTTTAAAATGGAAATTTATATTTTTAAAAAATTATTAAACAAAAAAATGAAAATTTTCTATTTTTATAAAAAAAAAAATCAAAATTAAAATTTTTTTTTAAAAAAATTGGCCACCCCTGGAATTTTTCTTTTTTTAAATTTAAAATTTTAGTTTTAGGTTTTTTTCTAGAAGTTTTAGTATTTTTTGTTTTTATTTTACCAAGGGTAGTTTCGTCATTGAAGAGACATTGACAAAATTTTGATAGTTTGAATGGAAACATTGCCACAATTGAAAGTTTGGGAGGGACATTGTCAATTGAGTGATAATTTGAGGGGGGCATATGGACTTTTATATATATATATATGAAAATGATTGGTGTCAATAATATGTCAATATTTTCTCCATATTTTCTTACAAATTTAATAGATCAACCATTAGATTTGTGAGGTCCACCATTGACTTATGTGAAGTCGACATAAGTCCACAAATCTAATGGTTAGTTTATATATAAGATGATATGAGAAAAATATGGGTAAAATATTGACACTAATCATTTTCTATGTATATCTTGCTTGTCCACATGTGAGTCATGTCTATTCTAAATTCACATAAGGATCTTAAACTTTCAAGAACTTAGGAGTGATGCCACTCTTAATTCTCATTTATTATATCATTATCACACTAGTTGATGTGACGTGTTTTAAGTAACTAACATATTTATTTTTATTTTTACTTTTTTAAGTGACTGATATGATAAGCCACTTAAAATATGTCACATCAACCAGTATGATATGAGTGTGATAAATGGGTGTGAATAGTAGTTTTTTTTTTTTAAAGGGTGAAGAGTAGTATTACTCTAAACTTATTTGAAGAATTATTGGAGGCAAAAATTATACACATTAAGTATAAAGAAAGTGAATAGTTAATATAACTAAGTGGACCAAAGCCTATTAGACTTTTGGGCTAAAAGTTTGTAGCGTCTCACATCGCTTCAGTATGGAAATGGAGATATGCTTATATATATATTTACACCCCTTCATGATAACAACGCGTTTTAAACCCGGTGATGATCATGATACCTATCAAAATTTCGTAGTTAAGCGAGCTTATGCAAGAGTGGTATCAGGATAGGTGACCTTCTGGAAAGTCTAATTTATGGGAATTAAAAGCGGACAATATTATGTGTCAATGAGGTGGGATGGGGTGTTACAAAAAGTGATGTCCTAATATGTATCTTAACTTACTCTTGATTGACTACATTGGTGCTTCTCTTTCTAACAATTCATTAATATGGGATACAAACCTCACACATACACTCATAACATTATATTTTATGAGACTATATGGTGAGGAAGAGTGGAGATGAAGCGTTAATTGACAGCCATAAAAGGGAAACAAATTGTGTGTGGAGTTGGAGTTTGATTATACTTATGCGACTATTTTGTGTTATTTATTGTGATCATGATCTATCGTACAATAGAAAATTTACCAGCTAATTAACCAAGTGATACTCATTGCTTATTTGTTATGGATTCGCATACTTATAATATAATTCTGTGGTATAAAAATTTATTTTCTTCAAACTTTGACCCGGCCATTTGTATCATAAATGGTAATGAGTTAAAGGATAATGGTCAAAACTAATATGTTCTAAGTTTTACGTATTTGAATATATGAAACTTATGTTTCAATTCTCTCTTGTATAATGTGACTCTACCTAACTTCTTAAACTAATTTCTAGGCATGAAGCAAAGTTTATCCGGAAAATTGTTGAAGAGATTTCAAGAGAATTGAACAACACACACTTGTTTATAGCACTCTACCCAATTGGAGTAGATGCTCATGTTCAAGCCATAAATTTTGGGTTAAATGTTGGAGCTAACGATATTCGCCTGATAGGAATATTGGGAATGGGCGGAATTGGCAAAACAACCATTGCTAAAGCCATTTACAACCAATTTTTTCATGGATTTGAAGGTAAAAGTTTTCTTGCAAATGTTAGGGAAACTTCCAAGGAACCTAGGGGTCAGATTCATCTCCAAGAACAACTTCTTTCGACATCTTGAAGACAAGCAAGATAAAGATAAGTAGTGTTGATAGAGGAATCAATATGATTAAAGAAAGACTTTGTAATAAAGCAATACTTGTGATACTTGATGATGTAGACCAAATGGAGCAACCTAATGCCGATGTAGAAGGTGTGACTGGTTTGGTTCTGAAGTAGAATTATTATAACAACGAGAGATGAGCATTTGCTAAAGGAGCTAGAAGTGGATAGTGTATATAGAGTTACAACAATGAATGACATTGACTCTCTTGAGCTCTTTAGTTGGCATGCATTTAGGAATAGTTATCCTATTGAAGATTATTGATTTGTCAAGAAGTGTCGTTGCTTACTGTGGAGGGTTGCCACTAGCACTTGAAGTTTTGGGCTCGTTCCTTTTCTCTAGGACCATGCTAGAATGGAAAAGTGCATTAGATAAATTGAAGATGATTCCTCATGAGCAAATTCAAAATAAACTTAGAATAAGTTTTGATGGACTAAGCGACAATCTTGAAAGGATATATTCCTCGACATATCATGTTTCTTCATAGGAAAGGACATAGACTATGTTGTAAAAATATTGGATGGCTGTGGTTTTTTTGCAAAGATTGGAATTAGTGTCCTCATTCAGCAGTGTCTTCTTAAAGTTAGTGAGACAAACAAGTTTACAAT